>JANIJG010013525.1:173311-187869 GCA_024611175.1 Megaceryle torquata | reverse complement strand
GGTGGTCTGTAGCACACACCCACTGTAAAGTCTCCTACCCTTCCTTTGACCCTGGTCCACAGGCACTCAGTTCTTTCGTCATCACTTGCCAGGTGGAGCTCCATGCATTCTACCTGCTCACTGACATAGAGGGCAACACCCCCTCCTCGTTTCCCCTGCCTGTCCTTCCTGAACAGTTGATACCCTTCTAGTCCAACGCACTGATCGCAGGAGTCATTTCACCAGTCTCTGTGGTGCCAATCAGGTCATAGCACTGCAGACTCACGAGCATCTCCAGCTCCTCTTGTTTATTGCCCAAACTGTGGGCATTCACATAAAGGCATTTGAGTTGGGTCCCTGATAAGGTACCTGGAGCCCCTTGATGATACTTAGATGTTTCCACAGCAACTGACCTCTCGACAACCCCTGTGCTCTGCCTGCAACCTGTCACGACACCTCGGTCCCCTGCCAATTCACAAGATGGTACAGTCTTGCCAGTACACTCCTCCCCCACAAGCACTGGGATACTTCATTCCAGCTCCCCCTCAGTGATCCCGACTTCACGCCCACCCCCTTTCATACCAGTGGTTGTAGTTTATCGGAAAAAAAAAGGGTGCTAGTAACCTATGTAGTTTCTAAAGGCTGGGAATTCTGATGTAGACTTAACCCAGCAAGAAAAGAGAAACCTTGAAAAAAACCTCAAAACCACCACAAATAATCCAATCTGTCATTCTGTTCAAACTTCATATTCTATGTAACCTATGAAATATGAGTAACTGAAAACACTGTATGTAAATTCAAACAGCTGAGCAAAACTAAGTTAAACTGAGGTGTGACAGTGCCACACCATCCCCTGCCTGGGCAAGGAAACGGATCCAAGGAAATTCTTTGTGCTCAGGAAGGGACACAACCCACTGGCACCAAGCATGAGGGCAAACACTATAACTGTGCTCACTCCATTGTCCTCTCCTGTAGCAGAGGACAGGTTCAAGCTCTGAAACCCAAGATTTCTGTCATAGTAAGGAACAAGGCCAGGAGGAGAGGCTGGTGTTGGCAGGCAGCAGCTGGGGGCAGAGAAGAACTGATTTTCCACACTTACACCGAGGAGTTCCTGCTCCAGAGGAGGAATGGTCACAGTGTCAGTTGTTATGGTTTAAGTACAGTGACCACAGCACAATCAAGCTGGAAGATTCTGGTAGGTGGGTAAACCCGAAGGAAAGAGATCTGAGGCCCGAGTGTCTGCCAAGTTATATTTGCAAGGATTTGTCAGTGGGAAAGAGCACTCTCCCTCCTGCAATTCCCATGTATGTCAGCCCCCAGTTCTGTTCATTTAGACTTAAACCAGAGTATTTAAAAGGCTAAGTCCATTGCTTGTCTTTGTAGAGGCATGCAGGGAAAAGGAGAAGCCATGACCTTTTCCAATGGTGTTTCAGAGCTCAGTCCATCACATTGATAAACATTTATCTGTTTAGCATCAGCCAACTGGACAGGGAAAGAAAAGCCTCTATTTTTACAAAAATGCTATTAAAATATCACAGGGTTACACCACCATGACTCCAATGCAGTATTCTAATTTCAACATAGTACTGTTTCTGATCCACCCATAAGGAAGAAGAGATTGAATTCAAAAGCACTCTTCCTACCTCTCACAGTTACTTTAAAAAGACTTGACCTTAGGCCCAAAGTATACATCCATTTAGCTGTTTTCTTGGCAATCAAATGTAATTATTAAATAAAATGATTGCAATGGTGGGATTTCACTCGTGGAGTTTATGGATTTAGAAGGGCAGTAATGCAGAAAAAGAAAAATTCAATTTTTAAAGGTAGTTTCTCAGCCCCTGTTTTTCCTTTAGTTATTATCATCCCTAGAGTTCAATTCTAACTAGTTTTGCATGTCACCCTCTTTTTTAACACACTGGTGTATTGGCAATACCTGATTTATAAAGACAATGATACCCTAATGGCAATTCATGATAAAATACCAGGCTGTGGGTCTGAAGGTGGCCCTCCATGGAGCAGCAAACTGCTGCCATGTTTTTCTCCCTTTATCCCTTTTTCTCCCTCGGGCTGCACCTGGCTGGGGACTTTGCCCCTTATATCTCCACCATCTGATGTACTCAGCTCCATAGGAGTTTTCACAGTACTCAGGAGATGGAGAGGCTAAACTGCAATGGATCAAAAGCACCTGGCTTTAGGAATATAACATAGTAGTAAATACACTACTGAATTCTATCTGGACCACAAGACTGTACCAAATTCCAGCGTTGACTTCTTTTTATAATCACTAAGTTCTCAACTCGTAAAAGAACCCAAATTTTCAGGACCACCTCAAACATATATACACAATTGTGAGGGTCTGGAGGGTGTGGGGTGTATAAAATCACACACACAAACCCCTCCCTCCTTTTTTTTTTTAAGTATGTATTAGTGTAGCATGTGGCTTAACAAGCTTGTGGCAGCTGTCTAAGATTGGGGACTTTCAGGTCTCTGCTAACAGGATCCTACCTCACTATTATTGTATTTTACGTAGCAGAGCTGAGAGAGCTTAAAACCAGGAGAGGAAAGTGGCAGTCTGCTGGACAAGCTCTATTCAGAGAAAGGGAGCTCTCTTCAAGGTCATCAGGCTTGCAAACCAAACCCTATTTTACTGACGTCATGAAACAATAATAGACAGTTTAAGAGAGATTCAAAATTTTACCAGTGCATTCTTTCTCCTCAGCTATTTTCATTTCTCTTCTCTGGCAGTTCTCAAGATGTGGGTGTAGGAAAAGTCACAGTGACCGAGACAAAGGTCATTTCTGTAATAACCTCTGTGTAACTCAGGTTAGAGCAGCCTGGGAGCAATGCTGTGCACCGTGGCTGTTCAGCACCATCCAGCAGCTGCACATTAGTCTGAAATGGCCAGTTCTCCTTATAATCCAACTTGCCCTTGGGAGAAAGAAAGAAAACAGGCATGGGCAGAGTTAAAAGGTCTAGTCTGGGAATCCTGGTAAAACAGCCACAGGAAACCTGTGTTTGTAGTATTATCCAATATGGTTCTTTCAGAAACTGGAAGAAAAACAGAACCTTTTGATTCCTAAAGACAGGTCTCTAGTAGCAAGTTGCAAATTCGTACATTCTTACAAATTCTCTAGATCAGGCCTCATGAAAAATTATCCGCCCAAACAGATTCACTTTTAAGTTTACCTGCCAGGCCAGATATCAGTCACTGTCAGGCTCAGCAGAAGCTTTGCAAAATTATTAGCTCAATACATCTATGTGACATTAAAACCATTTGCAGATTCCACTGCCAAAATTACTTTTGTGGTCACAAGAAATGAGCACTCCTAACCCACCTCTGAAAAAAGCCTCAGTCCACGTGGCTGTGGCTTCCTAAATCAAGTAATTTCAAGCCTTCACTCTCCATAAAGTAAATTATGTTGCAAATTTTCTAGGAAGTTCAGTCCTTTTAGGTCTCATCTGTGGTTTTTTCAGACCCATCCACGCAATTGCTGTTTCCAAAGCAGCCTATTCAGGGGCAGCGGCTCCTGTGAAAGTCCCTCTTTGTCTTCTCACCAGCTCTCAGCTCGACCTCCAGCATCAAAATCCTTCCTCATGTCAGCAGCCATTTGGCTTCTGCTTCCCTGTCCATCCTCCCCTCCCAGACTGCCTGTTTCCTTTTCAGAGTTAAAACTCAGCAGCGCTCTTCCCATGTGTGGTCAGGAATGGAGGCAGAAAAACCTCCTCTGACGTTTTTAGCCCCATTTCCAGAGCAACTCAATGGCAGGAGTCTCACCAGCTTTGCCATTGCCTTGCCCCCTTTACATATATGAAGTGCACCTACTGCTTGCAACTGCTCTTTCCACTGGATATTCAAACCATCAGTTTTAGGTATCTACTTTAGCTGGCTAATTTAAGAGCCTAGGTCTGTCTCATTGGGTACTAACAAGAAATTGTAATTAAATGACATTTTCTATGCTATATTAAACTCTTTCAGTCAAAAAATATCTCACTGAAAAATCAGGAAACCAAGTCCCCAGGGCTATCATTATCCATCTGCTTTCCTAGCAAGGTTAGGCAACTGCAAAGAATTTTAAAATAAATTTATATATCCTTCTCTCATGTCATTCATGACATGCACCAGATTATCTTTCATGTTGCCTTCTTGGAGAACACGAGTATCACAAGTGTTGGTTAGCAACCATGTGTCCCCAGACAGCAATGAAGGCAGCAAGCTCCTGCTTTCCCGGGTGGCCTTTGGCTATTTACATGCTAAAAGGGAGCTGCTCTTCAGTGTCTTACAGATCCATCACGGAGAGAAAAGGGCTACCATTCTGAACAGGCAGATGAGAAAATAGTTGCCATCTGATGTCCAATTAACAGCAAACAAACAGAAACAAACCAGTTCCAGAAAGTCTAGGAGATCAAAGTGGGGAGGTTCAGTTTTTGGGAAGGCCAGTAGGAAAATTAGGGGGTTTGTAGCATCTAGGCAGCTTTTCACATGACCACAATGTCCTTTTCTTAATTGAAAGTTGTACGGAACTTGAGTTGGGTCAGCTTGTCCCATTCACACAGGAAGGCATAAAGCTCCCCAGTACTGCTCAGGAAGAAACTGGGAGGTTGGGGAGGGAGCAAGTTAACAGGTTTTAAGGAGTTTAAGAACAGGTTGAGTTATCCAAATAGCCAAAGAGTCTCTCTGCATGGACTACACAGGCAACCCACTGTGAAAGCCATCCAGGTTGGCTACCTAAAGCTGGGCAGCAGCAATATGCCATCCCAGGAGCAGCCCAAAGCTCATCAAGAGCAAAGAAACCGCCAACCTGGGAGTGGAGCAGGACATCTGCAGGAGAAAACTCAAAAGGACTGAAGTAACCAGAAGTGGGTCACAGACATCTGAGCACAAAACTCCTAAGCCTGAAAACGCTTCCATTTGTTCAGTGCCGAGCACAGCGGAGTCCGGATGTTTAAAATCAATTCTTTAGACAGTGAAGATGACAGCAGCTACAATCCCCCAAAGATTCTTTCAACTTTCAACACTATACACATACATGTTTAAAAAAAACTTCAAAAAAAGAAACTGTGCCCTATTATGCTTAACCATTGCAGATACTCCCTCCTCTCCCAGCAGCAGCCACTCTTTAGAGCTGCATTATAGCAGGCTTGCCATGGTACCGCTCAGGGCAGTGGGTCATCATTAATCTTTGGTTACCTAGCTTTTAGTCCAAACTTAAGTCAATACAGATAATTTTTTTCATGAATACACAAGTATATAAAAATTAAGATTTGAACAGCACTCACTCAATATTATTATACTAAAAGTTTTACCATTTAGCTCCAAACACAACCAGGAACAGAATTTACAAATAGACGCTTAAATGTTCCTATCAACAGAGGTTAATCAAAACCCATGAATGATAAGCTGTTACCTTTTTGCTCTGGATGTAAAAGCCTTCCAGCTATTTGAAAGATAATACTGCTTTCACATACCTTCCCCCCACCTCTCTTTGGTGTACACCTCACCCAGAGGTGTGCGGTGACATCAGAGCAGGCAGAAACTGCTCAACTAGCCCTGCACTATTTTCCGGGTTTAACTGCAGCCTATAAAAGCATTGGAGTTGCTGCCACCTATAGACAAGCATTAAACACAAACAAGAACTTGTTTCTGGGAAAATGGAAGTGCAAACTGACGTGAAGTTTATCTTCAATATTCTCATGTAAAAGTATTTTTTACCTCACCATTCTTAATGCTACTCTTCGTGCTGATGAGCCACATTAAACGTTTATGGCGCAAGCCAGAATCTGCTGAAAACACCCAGCACCTCACATATCAGTCCTTCTGTTGTCAGAGCTAATGGAAAATAAAAATCAAATTTCTATAACATATTGGTTACTATGCTCAGCATGTTTAATGCATAAAGAAAATGAATTACTGTGGTTTAGCTCTCTCAAATAACCAAGTATGGATTAACCTTTGATTTGGCTTTAAACACGCCCAAATCTTGTTGTCTAAGGACTTTGCAGGACAACGTAACATTTTTTGATGGACTCAGAGTAGCTGTGCATAGATTATTTAAAAGTACATTGCAACCTCTCCGTAAAATAAAATAAAATCAACTTGTGTTGTACAATAATGCAACAAACCTGTCCTTTTTTCCTTGCATATTATACCTGTGTCATCTAAACAAGTGCAGAATACAGACATTTACAAGATGAAATAAATACAATTCTTAGTAGTATTGCTAGAGAGCAGTAGAATAAATTTCACTGTAATTTCCACTGCTGGTATTTCTGTAGAGCAAAAAGTGATAAATGAGCATCTACTTCATATAAATCATTATAGGATTCTCTGGAATCACTAAATCTAACTTTTTTAAAGAAGAATTTTTCAACCTTTTATTTGCCTTTTCAGTACATATTAGGGAGTCAGAAGATCAAAATTCTCAATGATTGCTGATCTTGATTTCTGACTTCTCACAGATGCTGGGTATCTAATACTCCATCCAGGTTCTTGGGAACACTGTAACAGCTGTAAAAACAAAATCTAAAATATCATCTCGAGTAGGGCACCCAAAATCCACAACATCACAAACCAGAGGCCATGCTTTAAAAAAGGTCCTCCTTCTTTTGCCTTGGAATGGAGAATTGGCAGATAGTTTGACATGTTTGCTGAAACAAGCATATAGCTCTCACAGCTAAGAGTTAGCTTCTCAGATCTGAAGAAAAGAATAGATCTTAAAAAAATAATAATAATAATTGTGAGAGATGAAAAGACAGCTTTAAACATGCTGTAGACAAGATTTCTTTGTTGCAAATTTAAAGGTTCAAGAAATCACAGTCTTCCAAGCTGTTTGAAGAACAGTGAAAAGGAAAGGAAATCATAAATTGTTTCATCTCCCAGTCCTTCTGAAATGGAGATGTGCTCGGCTATGAATAGCTTCGCTTTCCCCCCACTGCTGGAAACATGCCTAGCCTGTGACTTATTCTGGAAGAGCAAGGCAAGAGCATCCTGCCAATGTTCTCCCAAAGAGCTTATTTTGTCTGTGCTTGTAACAATAAACACATTATCGGTCAGTCTAAGCAAGAAACTAAAGGAGATGGAAAATAAACACAGAAAAACAGTCGCTCAGAGAGTACATGGCAAGGGGTAAAAACCTTATAAAACCAAAAGGCAAAGGGTAAAAAGGAGTCCCCCAGATCTCAGAAGCTAGAAGTGCTCTATTCCCTCTCCAGACAAAGTATGTTTTACCAACATGGCTTTTCGCCTGTCGTAAACTGCTTCCATGAGGGCCTGCACCTTCCCAGCAGCATCTCTGTCCCAGTCAAACACGGCACTCCGAGAACTGCATCCCACACCAACTGGCCATACTGGGCATCCCCAAAGCCCATCTCCCACGCCAGGGCCATGCTCATCCAAACCCATTACTTTGCAGTGCATCCCCATGCAAGTGTTTGTATTTTGAGAAGCACCAGAGCTACATTAAAAATTCCACTGAGCATCAGTCAATGGATAACGTTGCTCATCAGAGAGCCATCAATTGTTTCAGCAGCTAGAACTTTACTCTTTTGCAAACATGCATCTAGTTTCTTCTGGATCAACTCATGCATTTTCCTATCAGCAACCATCTTCTACCACACAGTCATGCCAGAGTTAATTCCTTTATCAATACACTAAGCATATGTACAAGTCTGAGTCATTAACAGCACCACATGCTCAGTTTGTGCAAACTCAATTTGTCCTAAATGCCATATTCAGAAACTTCCCAACACTTCCAGTTCAATCCTATACCAGAGGCATCTTGTTTAGAAATTTTTTAGTCATTTTAGGGATGAAGGCAGCCACCTAATTCATCTGGTATACTATTAAGTGTCAAGCATGTTCTCAAGCTCCTCCTCACTTCAGCTGCACAGTTACAACAGTTGGAATTCATTTTTTGGGGACTGCACAATATTCATAAAATGTATTATTTTTTACCTGAACATGCCCTGCATGTTCTAGTGTATTTCTAAGACACTTCTTGTTGCAAACCAATAAGAATTGGCTTCAAAAACCTCTTTAATGCCTGTTACTTTGTGTGCAGGTTTTTTGCTCTGACATATCGAGCAAGTTTAGGTAGGCTTTGAACTACTGAAGTTTTGAACATCCATCAGCTCAAAACTGTTGATGATCTGCTTGATATAAACATTGATGTGTTCACCATGGGAACCAAAAGAAGAATAAGCAGCTGAGCTTCCTATTTGGGAAGGCAATATAGCAGAAAAATTTCCAGATGTGGGGTTCAATCCTTTATTCTTTGTTCCCTCTAGTCTCTTGGTGATTTAAAAAGTAGATTCAGTTCTTTAGGAAACAAAAAATGAGGAGGTAATTGTGGAATACATTATTTAACTACAAAGCAGCTACCACTGGCCAAACATATTCAAAACAAATACAGAAAATAATTAAATGAAGACTTTTTTTTTTTTGAGAATAATGTTTATACTACTTTTTTCATAGTAATAAACAGGTAACTGTACTGATAACTGTGGGATTATGTGCAGTTTGTGAATTTTAGTTAAAAACAATGTGTTTTTTACATGATGTGTTGGTTGGTTTATTCTCAAATGAAGCAAAGTTACAGCTAAAAAAGCCCCACAACAACAACTTTTCCTCAACTTCTTCTATTATTAAGGCCACACACTGTGTTTAAAAGCACTAAGCGTCCCTACATTTCACTGCACAAATGATACCTTTGCAGGAAAAGCAGGGATTAAATAGCTACCATCCCACAGGTACCGTGGGTCTCTCTGTGACAGGGCTAAAGCCTATTGGCACAAAGAGAGTGGTTAGGAGAGCTGCAGGTAGATGCAGAACAACGCGAATACCATTTTATTAATCCCACAGCTCTGTCCTCGGAGCTGCTGTCACAAAGGGAGAAAAATGGAGCAAGAAATCTGAATGGGATTAGGAACCTGTGATTATATGAAAAAAATAAAACAAGTTTCACATGTATGATTTATCAGCACAGCCACTGAGTAGCCATTTCTAGCAACTTTAGTGAAAATTGTGTAATACTGGATGATCCTCAAATGTCCAGTAGCTGGAGTACGTGAGGGAGAATCCCAGGGTTCAGCACGGGAAAGAAGAAAGTGCAGTTCTGTTCCTTGGGATTGCACAGAACTGTGGAATATGTGGTTCATCTGACCTTGGGGCTGTTAGAGTGCAGAAGTGAAAACAAAAAAGGAAAAAATCTAACATTGTTTAAAACCATCATCTGAGTTCTGCAAACTTGGCTCTGTGTGGAGCTCACACCAGCAGCACAACGTGATACTTCCTCCTTCATGGGCAAGATGAGACTCGTTCAAATTGTACCTAAAATTTCACACACAGATAATGAAACAATCAAATCATGGCCTCTAGAATATCTACGTAAATGTCTCGTGGTTTGGTTGGTTTGGGTTTTTTTGGGTTTGGTTTGGGGTTTTTTTTCCACGACATTTTCATGTTAATTCGTATCAGTGAGGGGCACCTTGAATCAGAGCCACCTCCACCTCTGTGCTCCCTGCCTGGCAAGCCAGAGCAAACGTTTCAGTGGTAACGGGCTCCAAATTTTATGAATTAACTAACATAGCCCTTAATTTTTTTCCATTTTCATAGAGTGTAATTGCATCTAATTGTACATTTTGAGCAAATACACATAATCACATCGTTATGACATGTAATTACCTAATTGTGATGTATAATTAAGTAAATAACACAAGAAATTGTGCGGAACTTTAATAAATTTGTTAAAAAGAAGTTAATCTTTTCTGCAGCTGACAGAAGGAGGCATTTTCACTTCTAATGATCATAATCAATTTACTGTTTTCTACCCTAATTAGCAGGCGCTCTGCAGGCATGTCCAGAACATGCACATTCAAGCAAAACACCGGGTGATGACATTTGTGACTTTTGATATTTAAATGCTATATGCAAAGACAAACATCTTTACGTGGAGTTGAATGACCGGTTGCTATGGAAAAAGGAGTATCGGGCTAATTGATGCAAGAAGTATATATTAAACACCCTCTGTTGATAACCTTACACATTCACTACAATAGCCCTACCAAGAAGAACATGTGTTGACTGATCTCATCTGCAGCTTCTGCTCCTGGTATTGTCCCTGCCACTACTTGGTGTAGTACCACAATTCCTCTACTGTTCGCATGAGGAACAGCTCTCAGTTTAGGAGTTGTTCTTCAGTGGAAGGAGACCTCACTTTGCCAAGGGAGGTTTATGTGTTGTCATAGCGGGGGGTGGGGGGGGTGTTGTGCTGGGAAAAGTTTGTGTATTACTGCATTACATATATACATTTTATATACACCCTGTGAGACTAGCACACAACTCCTCCATTGCCCCTCGTGCCTGTGTATAATTGCTACTTATATGGGCAAGCTACCTATACTGCTACCTCATATCAGCAAATACTAAAACACACAAGTCCCTTTCACATCATACAGAATTTAATTTCTGGCTAGTCAAGCCACATAGGACTAAAAGCAAGAAAACAAATGACTGGTGAAATTTGAGAGAGACTCAACACACTAGAAAGGCTTTTCACATTTTGTTTGTTTGTTTTTCCTCCCTAACACAAAACACAGTCATGCTCAGTGTGCTAGATTAGGGGCTGGCAATCTTCTCAAGATGGTCTTCAAGACACTTCCATGAAAGGCTCACCCATCTCCCTAAGAAAATTTGCAGTGCCATCAAGACAAGCTTTGTAATACAGCAGTGGTTTCTTGCCAGGGTTTTTCACATATAGCTCCACCCAAAGCCACTTTTTAGTAACTCTTTTCCAGCTTGTCCTGTTGATCTTTACAGTGGCTTTAGGAACAGCTGATTCATATCCAGACCTTGGGAGCTTTATACTCCTTATGTTTTCTGAAGGCAACAAAACCCAAACTGCCCAGAAAAAAATTGAATCCACATGTTTAGGAGCTATTCTCTATAAACAATATGTTTCATTTAGCTAATATTTTGGGAAGTAAGATCAGCAAGTGTTGAACATCGAGGAAATGATTTAGAAGACTGCTATAAACAGAACAGATACACACACACAACATTTGACAGAGCAAATATGTGACCGAGCAACATCCGACAAATACAAAACATTTTTCAAGTCATAAAAACCAGGTTTTGTTTCTCCCTACATTACAAAAATAAACTGCAACTGAAAAGTAGCTTTAATTAGAAAAAAAAAAATTAATTTGGCAGTGGGTGTTTAACTTCAAGAGGAAAATCAGTCTGTGACTTACACACTTTGCAGCTATCTTAACACAAATTGACACCCTCACGAGAAAGCATGTAATGTAAGTTGTTGGCAAACTGTCTGAACACCAGAATGAAGAAAGAAAGAAAAGAATCTGGGGTGACAGTAAGAATGTTACAATCAACCACAACACAGGCTCAAACTCGCGGTCGCTTTTGCAGTTTCCTGTTATCAAAACTTGACACCTTTTCTGTCACACCAGTATCCCAGGAAGAGGGAAAAAAAAAAAAAGCACTTCAAACACCACCTCCACCCACAGCACCAAGCACAAATTCCATCCACAGTTATCAAATGTCTTTTTCTTTTTTTCCTCACTTTAATGGTATTACCTCAAAGTAGATTATACTTGGGCAGGGGGGAACAAACAACACATACGTCATCTGAAAAACAGAGGGGTGGCCACATATCAATGTGGTGCTATGAAAATGGAGCTTTCCATCACTTTCTAATAGACCTAGACCATTATAAAATTTCCAGAGCAGTCACGAAAAGAATTTGGCAAGAACAGCTCATATAAATATCCTTCGTAAAAAAAAAAAAGGAAAAAAAAAAAGAGGAGGGAAAATATACATATTCTGTAAAAAGACATTCTAGCTGGGCTTTAGGAGAAAAAAAACTTAAAGCATTTCTACGAGCAATAAAAAGACATTTTCTAGATGCTGGGCTAACTGGTCTTTTGTTTAATAGAAACACTTTCAAAGACCGGAATTAATCCAGATTTGTTGGTTTAATAAAGAACAGAATCCAGCTCACTGATTTAATGCACTAGATTTACTGCTATGTTCTGACCATGTGAAGAGCTGTAAATTGGATTTAGTGAACGCGAGCAAGTCAATAAATGCCAGAAAGCAGACAAGATACCAGTAAATCCACACCAAAACATTAAAAATCACTGCAAAGTACCTTAACCAGAAGGCAGTGACCCCGATTTTCCACATTCATGTAATTTTTGTCTATATTTCCACTTGCCCAGGTGTAAATAGTATTAAATCAAGGAGTTCTGCTTAACACCAGCTTTGCAGGTTGTTAGGTAGGTCTACCCCAGCCGAGAAGCCTATCCCCACTCTTTTCTCTCCTCCGAAGAAAATGATCCCCTTCAGCACTTCAGAGGGGAGAGTGGAGCAGAGGGGCAGGGTGAGGACCAACTGACAGCAGGAGAAGGGAGATAGATGAAGGAGAGCAAATGAGGAATGAAGAATAAGGTGGGGATTGGATAGAGAGAGTTGAGTATGAAACAGGCACCTGTCCTTACCCCAGCTGGTATTTCAGCATCTTTGCAAGTCCTTCCCTTTCACCCCTGCACACTGTGATCTTAACCTCAGAAACCAGCACAATTTGAAAGAACCTATCTCACTGCTGACCCTGCTGTTACCACCATCTTTTGCCTTGTTTTTTCTGTTTATAAAACTGGGTGGGATGATACCGAGGTGAAAGCAAACAGAGAAACTCAGCTGTCCAAAGGACAGTAGTGCGGCCCCTTCCGCGCAGCCCCGTGGACACCAGCACCAGCTGTACCCCCTGCATGATGGCACAAAGTCCCCTGCGCCGTCCCCTCGGGCAGGCCCTTCTCTTTGCCTTAAACCACCTCTATTAGCACACAACTTTTTGCATTATTTATTTCAATTCATCCTTGCTGAGAATGTGTTAATAAAATACAGTACCCTGTGGAGAACGTTGCCTGATTTTATTGTCTTATTGTCCTCCACAAAGAACCATATTTGAGATCCATCACCATTCTATTGTTAATTTAACAGAAGTATACTTCTGATCATTCATGATATGGAATTTAACAGCAAGATATGAAATTCGTTGCAAAAATATATGGAGATCTCTAAAATTTTGCAGCTAACACTGTGTTAAACTGTTATGTACATAAGTCTGAGTCCCTTGCAGATACTTTTTAAGGCAAACAACTGTAGGTGCTCATTGTGTGATATCGTCTTTGCAAATGCAGCTTTTCCCTCATGACCAGATACCAGGAAAGCATCAGCCCACGCAATTTTTTTTTCTCCCTGAGCACACAGATACAAGGTCCACCAATAATCTCTCTGTGCTCTGTCCTTTCCTCTTTTAAGGTGCACAATTTCACTGCAACAACTCATAAAGTGGCAGCTTCCTAAACTTTTGCAATCCATACACATCCAAGACACGACAATGGGGAAACTTCTCCAAAGTCCAAAAATCTCCTTTGCCTCGGGCTGAGGAAATTGTGACACCTGCATAAGCTGCCATGTCCTCAGTTTTGAGGTGAATTTCAAATAGTCTCACAATTTCTCACAGTGTGAGTTCCTAAATATCCAAGGAGTTTGCCCTGCTGAGCTGTCTTATGCATGGACACAAATCAAAGTCACATTTACAAAATGAATCTATTGATGGTCTCGGTCAACTATACATTTCATAAGATAAAATTTTTGCTCTCACTGATAAGAACAGAAGAGACCATTGCTTTTTGTGAGGATTTCTAAACACAATTAATCCAGGTTTAGACAGTTACATAAACCTCTGGATTTAGGCAGCACGAGCATTACCAAATCCAGACAAAAATAATCCATATTTTTCCTGCACTGAGGTCATATAATCCTCCAGAGTGCTCAGGATCCTGCTCCAAACAGTCATTTCTGTCCCTTTCTTTACCTCAGGCCACTTGCTTTTGCCTTGGCTTATCCCACAGTTAAAAGAACTAGTTAAGAAAGTATGTTAGGACTTTTTTATCCTCTCTGAAGTTTTGTATACTGCTCTCCAAATTTCTTTAATCCATTCATTAACCACCAATACTGTTTCTGTACAAGCAGGTCTGTGAATAGACACCAAGCATTTATGCTGCCCACAAAGGACCTTTGCAGGATCCAGCAGTTTCATGGCATCAACAGGAATTATTAGCTCTATGTAATGAGATTCTCTGAGTCATCAAAAGAAATTCATAAGGCAAAACACATTTACTGCTGAATAAAACACAAATATATTTTGCAAATAATAAAAACCAGGTTGAAAAAGGGTTATGTACTGATCCTTCTGCTTCACTCCCATACAATGGCAAGTACTTGCTAGCAATGGTACTTTGTCCCTCGGGTGTCATCACAGATGTTACTAAAGATGGAAAATAAGATAAAAGTCATAGGTCCTGAACACCGATGCTAAAGCAGACCCCCAGTAAAAAAACCAGTTCCCACTGAAAATGCCACTCCTGTTCCCCTCTCGGTAAGGAGAGCATGCCTTTGATAACCATGTAAGAAACTCCGCAGATCACTGTGAAAATTAGAGATCTGGCTTAGAACAAGTTTTTAAAGGCAAATAACCGATTTTATGTCTTTTACACTT
>JANIJG010013525.1:160328-172231 GCA_024611175.1 Megaceryle torquata | reverse complement strand
TGTTATCACTTCCCAGGCCACTTTAACCACCTTCTTAGTAGGACCATTTTTAACTGAGTCATCATGGCCTGAGGAAAGTTGGGGTTTTTTTTTATATATTATTATTATATCTATCCAACTAAGCAGATATCACAGTGGCAGCTCATTACAAGCTCCCAAATTAGAGGGCTGTCACATTCCTCGTAGCTAGGTTAAGTCAGGTCTGTTTGGAAAAGCAATCCTTTGCACATTTACTGTCATTTCCAAGCCTGATGCTTCACTTAAGTCTTCTTTCAAACGCAACTCAAAAATTAGTTACCCAAAGATCAGATTGCAAAGCAAATGTAATTAGCAGGACAGACACATATTTAGTGTGAAGGTGGCACTGAAGCAGAACAATTCCTGTCTGCAGGAAGCAAGAATACATATGCACTCCTTTCCATACTGGTTTAGGAATAGCTTGTTCTTTGTTTAAATTCTGTATGGATAACTGAGATGTTTCAGTAAGTACTGGACTGAAAAAAACAGTTCAGCTAATCTTGGCATCAATTCAGTCTTCATAGATCTTTTTCTAGTAAGTACATGAAAATGATGTCTAATCTAAGGTCACTATAAGTAGCAGAAAGGTTACCACAGGCTTTGAACCAGACTTTGTATGAGAGATGGAATTGAGTATAACAGAGAAAAACAGACGAAAAATGCTGAGGTTGCCTCACAGTGAAGCTGAAAACTTTTAATTCCACTTTGCATGCAACTGGAAATCTACCCTATGATGGCCATTCAGTGGCTGCTTTCTTGTTTTACTGCGGGTCTTGGCATAGCTCATCCTGGTGTATTTCACAGTGTATTAACTGCAGTGACAACAGGAGGCCTCATGAAAACAGGAACAGAAACCAAAAACTTTAAAGGTTGGCACAGTTCATTCGTATTATGGCTTTGCAGGCTCTCTGAAGAGCTGATTCACTGAATTCAAAACTTCTGGACAACCTACTTCAACCCTTCTACTTCTATTTATTTATTTGTAAACACAGATACACTGCCCCTCATGGAAAATACCAGCAACTGATGAAATGCCAGGAGCAGATCAACATCACATTTAATCCTGGTAGCCAGCAAGCATGGCCTTACTATGAAGATATAGATGCAATTGAATTTGTCACTCCTTTGAATGGCAGAGGCTCTGACTCCTCCTTAAGTGATGTGACCTGTAACGATTTTTGGAACACAAGCCTAAGATTCATTTCCACGTTTTTATCCTGCTGTTATGCCTGTAAAATTCTTTCCACTTGAATGTACTTGACATTAGTCATAAATCACAAAGCAGGATGGAAATGCCATATACAACATTCGCTTTTACCCTCAGCTGCCAAGAGCCTTCTTGCCGTGTGGTTGACCCAATAATCACTTGAAACATTCACATAATGCTTTAATTATTTGTATAATCACACAACAAATCTGACACCAGGTTTTTCAGCAGGAGTTTGCAGATTCCTCTCAGCTAGTTAATGCATTACTTAAATGAGTCTTAAGGTTTGGTACAGACACAGATCACATACCTGGTATGGCTCCTACAAATTCGGTTTAATTCCTTTTTGCACGTTTATTTTCCTTTGGATCTCAATAGGAGCTCTGGTGCGACTACGTATCTTTTTATAACTGTACACAAGTTTCTATGCTAATGGAGCTAATTTTTCTCTCTGTGGAAATCCCCTTGAACAGACAAGATCTACGCAGAAGAGGCAATTCAGTAGATGGCATCCTGTCTCTTCTCACCACCTCTTCCCTCCTGCTCAGCCACCACAGTCATCCTCCACCCTGGGCACCCCTGGCCAGCAGTGCCTCTCCTCACCAGTTGCCTCTCCTCTCCAGGAGTTGCATATTTAAACGCAATGAGCATGTGCCTGCTGGGGAGTAGTGCCAGGGAATGCTCAATGAAAGCCTATGTGGAAAACAGAAGTTCAGCTTGAATTTTACAAGCCAGGATATTTGCAAATCATAACCAAAAATAATAGAAAACTTGAACGAACACTTTTATACTTCACTGTATTGCTTACACTTTGATAGTAAAGCTTCCTTCCAGTCATGAATAAAATACTTCAAAAAGAGAGAAAGAAATATACTTTAGTCAAAATGTCAAATACTCTATCTAGCCTTATCTGCACACATATGCATGCAAGAAATATCTGCCACCCAGGCAACAGTCTACACATCCCCATTGCCTTTTGCAGCTATCAGTCAAGTTTGACCTTTGGTTCAGACCGAAAATCTCCCAACCCATTCGTTCTATCTTAAGAAGAGCAGCTTCTTCAGGGAAAGAGATGATAATGTATCTGGAAGGGCTGACTCTTTGTGCAGTTGGAAGGGGGAAGTGCCAGCATAACAAATTGCTCCTCTTCAAACCCATCAATTCAAAACAAGCATCTGGAAAACTTGACAAGAATACTCAAATGACCCTTGTGTTCTGACAGCTGGAAAAGAGAAAGCGCTCTCCATGAGGAGAAGGACTGTGTGCAAACTTTTTGCCTAGCGAGAGAAACACATAGAGCTGTTTGAAATATTTTGCTTCAAAGCCCATTAAATTAAACTTTCAGCACAAAGTATGACTCATGCAGGCAACTATGTCTGCTCTCACAAATCTGTAATCAACACCACCAGAAGCTGGTCATGGTGATGGGCAGGCTGTAAATTGCCTCCTCTCATGAACCTCCATTGCTGTAACAGATCATTCCCTCCCTATGAGAGTTACCTTAGTCCCTCTTGGGCCCTGTCACATCAGGGCTGGGCTCCACTGTCTTCACCATGGGGAGAGCTTCTGCCTACTCCACTCAGAGAGGCTGTGGAGGATGGCTCCATGATGCACAGACATCATCAATTTTGTTCTTCCTCCCCAGTCCTGGGAAGAAAACCACCTTGAGTAGGATGTACTATTAGACACACCATTTCAAGTCGATTGTGTCTCAGGATCCTGACTTGGTCAAAATCTGCACTGAGGAAAAGAAAAAAAAAAATACCTTGTGGCATCAGTGATTCTCCTCATTCACAGTTTCCTGACTTTGGGCTCTGCAGGTGAGACATCTATCTGTGGCTTCAAAATATCTTAAAACTGTTCAAAATGCAACAAACCACTTCTGGAATTTCACAGTGCCAAATTCTCCTGGTTTTGCACTGCTGCCCCACAGACTTCCCTCTACTATTCTGCACTTAGACTGGCCCCCAAGCCTGGCTACATAGCTAGGATGTGTGATACAGCCCACTTCAGCCATACAGTCAACTGCTCTGCAGGAGGAACCTGAAAGGGAGCCTGAGCAATCAGATCCATGCTCCTACTTTGCTCAGGAGTGTTGCTCTTCAGACTTGTTTCAGGGAAGGTCACTTTGAAGTTGTCTTCTTACAAGACCGTACTCACACAAATAATATTCTGGTCCAAGTTCATTCTCTTAGATCAAACATAACAATTGACCAGTGTTTTGTGCCTGAACCAGAAAATGGTAAAAAGCAAAGAAGACTCTCTGGAAGGCACAGGTTTATCTGGAAGTTTAAACTCTCCAACAGGCAGCAGCCCAAATCCTCCCCAAAGTGGAGGTGGTTAAAAGTCCTGCATTTACCTAGAAAAGACTTGGAAGAATGTTTTCTAATGTATAGTCCAGTATGTTGGAAAAACAAAGGCATATGCCCCAGTACTTTGCAGCAATTTGTACAGGAGAAATTACAGAAGTTCTTTAAATTACTTGGGTTCTATTATGCAAAAAGATAAAAATGGCCCTGGTTTAAAATTGTTTATTAAAAGTAGCTCTGTTTGGAGGTACTCAGTAAATGTGCTCGGTGTTCAAAAGAACAAAGAACCAGCACTTTATATATAGCAGCAAACACTGGATCTTATTTTTTGTGTCACAAGAAAAATTAAGCAAGTTACATTAGAAAATGGGTCACAACAGGATTTGCAATAAACACTCCACACAATACCAGCCATTTGTACAGAACACAGCTGACACACACACACAGAGTTTTCTGGTTTATGCCTTACTTCTGCGATTCTAAATTGATTTACAGCCCCATGTGAGACTCATAGAGGTGCCCCAGGCAACTCTATCCTGCTCACAGACTATTTGCAACACTGTGAATTTCTCAATTTGCCCATTTAAAAACATTTTCCCTTTTCCTTCCTTTCAATAACAGATTTCTGGAGGGAGTAGGGTGAGAGAGACGAGAAGAGAGATTTAATGGTTACATAACTTGAGACACAAGCAACTATATCACCTTCTCCTACCCTCAATCCTAGAGAAATGCTGTTATTTGACTGGAGGAATCACTGTTGCCCACTCACCTGCCCTAGCAAATACCAATATCTGTAAGCAGCACCAGCATCCTGACCACATGAGCCCGATGCCGCAAGCGCTGCTGTGAAATGAATCACTAACTTTAATGTGACTTCAATTAGAAGAAAGTTCTGTTTTTATTAAGCCAGAAGATTTATAGAAGCAGGGAATTTGTATTTACACACATGGGAAAGGCCTCCAAAATGAGGCAAGGCTGGTTGCTTATTAACTCCCCCCAGCATAACACTTTGATATCGGTGGATAATTATCCATCTTCCAGTTCAGAAATTAGGCATAGAGAAATGGCACAAGGGTCCCAAGGTGGCACAGCAAATCAGAGACACAACGAGAACCTGAATTTGCCATTCTGATTCTTAGTGCAATACTCTTTCTAATAAGCCATGTTCCTCCCCTTCATTACTGTTATTATTTTACTCCTGTAACGGGAGAATGAATAGCTATGGAGAACAGTTTCTGTCAGGAAACGGGCATCTAGAGACCAAATACCAAATTTCACGATCATTTGTTCTGTTCAACTCCACTGGACTTTGCTGGGGTTACAGAGCAGCTTGACTTTGGCCCTGTATCTACCTGCTTCTCTAGCTGTTTACTAATTTAACACCTCATGATGAAATGGGTCCAAAGCTCAGTGTCTCCTCAGCACTTTGGCTGGACTGATAAGCACAACTAAGATGTATCTATTTCATTCTATTTCTTCTTGACACTGTGAGCACCATTCTTACATTACCAGTTTCCAAAGGGAGGTAGCACTGCTTGGTTTATTTTAGGGCCTGATACCAATGAAAGATTCACAGGAGAGCTGGCAGGACATGATGAGTGATTAAATCTTCATTTAGATGAATAAGCTCTTCATAAGAACGTTCTTAGCAAGACTGGATTTACTCTAGGAAGTGAGTTTGTTTTGCTTTCTCATCCCATGGCTTGGTGGCAAGAGCAATGAAAGCCACCGTTGTCTGTTGCTGTCCCCATTCCCAGCTGCTGGCTGTGTCAGCACCCTGCAGTGATGCCACCACAGCCACCTGCATTGCTATGCTTTCGAACAGATCAAGGAGCAAAACCAGGGCACCTTTCCTTCTCCTTCTCCCCCAGGGATAGTTTTGTTTCTTTTTTAAAGCCCCATGGTCTGATTGACCATTGACAAAATAAACAAGGCACCATGTATTTCTCCTGAGAGTAAAACCACACAGCATGGCATCAGCTTCCATCCCAGCTCCTCAAACCCAACATGAGCTAAGACCTTGGATGGGTTATGCACAAGTGAGAGTTACACTGGGTACGCTGAAGCTCAGCAGCTGCGAGCAGCCAATAAAGCCCACCCTCTGCGGAAGGCACCATTTAGGAAACGGGGGGCTGCAGCACCCTGCCTGAGGCACCCCCCATGTCTATCACACCACGCAGCCACCGAGTCCACCAAGAGCTGTAGTTACCTGCCCACCAAGTGCAACCATTTAAATTCTCTCTCGGCTTGCGTTAGTAGCCCCTAAGGCGCTCCGCTGCTCCTTCATTAGAGAGCTCCTCCTGGTGTTCTACAAACCCGCCCTTTGATACAGAATGAAGTAACAAAGCAGATGCAACTGACATTTTTTCTTTTGTGGTTAGTCATGCGAGAAACGTGACAACGGTTAAGATGAAAAGCTTTTTTTTCCATGAGTCATAAATTGTGACTAACAAACTGCACTATTTCAGGACTGTGGGTTTTGGGAACAAAATTACAGTTAATCATAGAATAATTTATGTTGGAGGGGACCTGTGGAGGTTGCCTCCTGCAACCCCCCCCTTCAAAGCAAGCCAACTTTTACCAGAGCCTTGTCACACAGCTTTGCAAAACAGCCGGTCTGTTTTGTGGTTTTTTTTTCCTTAAAAATAACTTTTTTTTCTAGAGAACACGTACAACAGCAAATTGAAAAGTAGACATACGTGGGCTACTTAGAAGACTCAAGACTTTATCACAAGGTCTACTTTGAAAATAGCAGTAATGTGACAAGTATAGGTCTTTTTGCTTTTTTTGCAAATCAAACCCAATAAAACTTAGGGAAATATTCCACAAGACTCTGTTCAAGAAATACCAGAAAATATTTGGAGTTAGAGAGAAAAATACACAGAGACAGGAGGGCAGAATCTGATCCTTCTTACCTTGAAGCTGAAGCTATGTCACTTGATGGGTAGCATTTGCAACACTGCATTGAAGATCTACATTCTTCTTACTAAAGAAAAAACAAGATGTATGTTAGCATTAACTTATCAGCTAACTTAAGGCTAGATACTGTTGTCCTTCAGTATATCACAAGAGTTTTCCTTGATAAAGTAGATCTTATAAAAATACATCATATAAAAATAGTTTCATCTCACAACTTTCAGAAGGAAACAAAGCACTCCTCTGAGCAACAGCAACTGCAAAGCTCTATCAGCACACTCACATGCACACACTGCTCCATGATGGGAGGGGATGCTCCAGTTGCCGGGCTCGCCCTCAGCGGTGTGGGACACTGGGCTGGGCAGTTCCTCAGCATGGAGGTCACCTACAGCAACCACTGTGCTCCCCAGGCATAGCCCTTGCTTGCTGCTCCCTGGCAGCCACTCCTGGGCAGGCCACCCAAACCTAATACTGCTCCCAGATCTTTCAGTAATGGTTATGTAGGTGAAAGAAGGATTTTTTTAAACACATAGGTGCATTTGTATTATATAACAATCCCATCTCTACTTTTGTTGCAGTCACCACAAAAGTTGTTCTTGCTTCTTCTATCAACTAGACCAAGAAGGAGCTGTGTACATCGTATGGCTGTCCATGCATTTAAAAGAGAACCACTGAAGGGTAATTATGAAATATCAGATCATGAGAGAAGACGCCGCTGCCCTGGCCCAGTGCTGCACGTGCACGTGTGTGTGCACAGAGCAGCTCTTTGGGAGCAGGACTGGTTCATCTAGAGTGAGCCGAGGACTGGTAAGGGTACGGGTAAGGCAGTGCACAGGAGCTGCTGACCATGCCCCACAGCTCTCTGCATACCAAACAATACCGGAGGACTTGGGATTTTTGGAAAAGCCCAACTGCCACAGGTGTCCAAGTGAAAAATGAGCATGTCTGAAACCACCTCTTCACCTCTCTGTGCCTTGGCTTCCCATTTGTAAACTTGTGATGCCACCATTTCCCTTCTCTGCCTGGTAAATGCAGACTTAAAAGTTCTTTGGGCAAAAACCGTCTCTACCAGTAAGGCCGTAACACGCCTAAAGCTGAGAGTCCTGGTGCAGACTGCAACCTCCAAGCATTCATGCTTTACAACATACAAGAAAATATTGGGGGAGGGAAGGAGGAGGGAGGAAAGCCTTTTAGAATGTAAGAAAGAAGTCAAATCTGACTAATTACCAAGAGCTTCCCACCAGGCTGACAGACTCCCACCGTGGACATACTCGGTGGTTGTTCTTTATTTCTGAGCTTTACTTTAATCCCTCCTCATTTCTCTTGTTTCATTTTCAGTCAGTTCAGGATCCTAATGTTTTTGCCAACTTATTTTTAATGGGATTGTTAGCATCCAGGAAGCCTTGTCAAATAATCATTATACAACTACTTTCAGGGACCCCCGCGGTTGCTTCCACTCGTCGTGCGTTTCCCCTCCCACTCCCCTCACATCAGGAGGGGAGGTATTTTTCACACTGGGAAGCATCAAATTAAAAATCTGGCTGTTTGACCCTGTCCTACATGTTCATCCAAAGGTGTAGCAGCTCTGTCCAGCTGATGGTCCTTTTACATTATTATTTCGTCTTTGGCAATTCACATTTACACATTAGCCAACAAAAAGACATTTGTAGAACTTTTCTTGAGTAATAAATTGAAGTGTGTCAGCTACAGAAAAACCATAAACCCACTGCTCTTCCTCATCCAAAGGGAAGAAAGGTTATTTTTAAATGAGATTTTAGCCATTTCTATCTAAGAACATCTCGTCAATTGCTCACCACCCACGGATCAGCCCTTTCAATGGCTATTGCTTTTCAGAAATAAATGCTGAACAATGTGTGTGCTGCTGAATTGCAGAGCTTTGCCTGTCTCTTGCTAAAGACACTGCTTGACCTGCACTTCCTATTTTGATATTTCCTGCCATAAAGCATACACCATAGCAGACTTGTTTTCCACCTATGTTCCCTGTATTTCTTTCCAGTTTTCTATGGAAAGGAAAGTCAGCATTGTCTCCTATATAAATACTTATGGCCAGAAATTTCAGGGGTCCCAAAATCTCTGAAATCAAGGTGTAACAGTAGAGAGCTTGTCCAAAGATTCAGAAGAGCTGTCGTTGGAAGCTGGTAGATTCTGGTGAACTGTGGCTGTTGAGATATTCAGAAAGTTTGTGACATTTTTCTCTCAGTGGCCAGATCTTTGCACGAGAGAGAGGTTATAGCAAATTGGTCACGTGCACTGGCATTTGGCACCAGCACTTTTTGATGTGGGACAACTTCTCTTTCCTATCTGGTGCAACAGGAATGAGAGCTCTGTGCTGCTGTGGTCTCTGGCACACACCAGCTAATGCTGCTCCCTGAAGCAGTGATCTCTCATCTGATCTGCCTCTCCTGCTGTCCTTTTCCCGTTAGAGAAGGCAGCTGGAGTTTCCACAGCTGTGATTTTGAACGTGGTTTACTTTTTCCAAGTTTATTCTTTCAGTAGGACAGACTTGTTAGACTCCTGAGTCTGAATACATTTTGTGAATCAACTGAAAAAAGATGACAGTCTAGAAATGGGTTTTGTTTTTTTCTTTTGGACTTACTTTACTGGAGAAAACCCAAAATGAGTGTGCTACTTCATGCATTTGGTCTGGTGCTTTTGCAGGGACTCGGGGAGAATCTGCCTCTTGCCTGAGACAGTAAATCTGCTGGCAGACATCCATTTTTGGCACTGTATTACTTGCATTTTTCTGGCAGTCAAATTTTGATGAGAACAACATAACTAGCTGTCTGAAGACAGCTGTCACTCACAGAGGATAAATCCAGCATGGGAAGGGTCAACAGATATGTTTGAGGAAGGAGTTTTGTTGCTGTTTTCCTCATGGCTCCACCCAGGCAGAATTACAGTAAGTCTGAAGTTGCTGTACCTTCAAAGGAGCTGAACCATCTTGGGACCAACTCAAGCTGGTGATGCAGCTAAGTCACTAAAAACCTCTCCGTGTGCCTCCATCTCCCTAGCAGGAGAATGGAATTATTTATATTCATACCAGGTCCTACTTAATTAGACACTGAACTTGATTTTTTTTTTTTTTTTTAGTATTCAAAAGCCTGAGAAACCCTGATTCATCCCAGCCTGCTACATTAAGGAAGGTCAGGTTCAATTTCATAGCTCTGGATGGTGCACCCTGCATTATGTTTGCACTACCTTTCCTGCCTTACACCAGCCCAGCAGAGGTGCAGATAATTATGCTCAAAGCAGAATGCATAGTCTATGCCAATGACATGTTTGAAGGTCTATTTGCAGGTAATGGCAGTACAACAAATTGCACAGAACTATATTCCTGACAAACTTCACACCTTTTTGGGTTGGCAAGTCATTTGTGAACCAACTCTGATTACTATGAATTTATTTCTTGTTCATAAATATTCCCCAATTAGTTTCAATGAATAATTTTCAACCTGTTAGCTGTAAATGATAGCTATGAATATTTGCTATTTATTCATTATTGATGTGGTAAGACTGGTCACCAGGGGTATATATTATTGTTTCTGCAATTTTATTGGACAACTGTTTTAAAAAGGAGAATAATGAATCCTGATGAGAGTAGTATAAAAAATAAAGGATCTAAGTGACAATTATCTAGTGAAAAAAATACTTCTGTCGAAATTCTTAACTCTGAGATGGTAGAAGTCCAAGAATTTACACATTATAAATAGTATAGCCTCTCAAATCACAACAAACAAAATAATTTTTGTTCATAAAAGCATTCTAAGGTAAGTATTGTTTAAAAATCTACAGTGTCAGACATCACACAACATTCTTCTACGTGTTGCAGCTATTGTTTCAAATGCTATGAAAATATACATAGAAAGCAGAATTTGATAATAGTTCTGAGCACTTAGAAATACACTAACGAGCCTTTGCAGAAATAACTCTTCTTGACTGGTTATTACAACAGCTTCACAAGAGGATTGCCATCTTGCATAATTTAACAACTATGCTGTTAAACTCTGTGAAGTAAGCAAGCGCTTGAAGTTTTTTGTACGTAGTCTCTGCATTAATACTATTAGGAATTAAAACTGTTACTCAGGAGCTATTTGTTCAAAGTGTCCAGGCTCCAAGTTTCACTTGCAGAAGCTATAGTACAGTTCTTGAAATTATGACAAGTTCTTTTTTGAACTGAACCTTCTTGGTGCAACCACTTCCCCTGTTGATCCTCATTCTGTGTTCTTTTACATGCAGAGTATCAGTCAGTGAACTATGCAAAAGAATGAGTTTCATTAAGAAACATAAAAACCTTGAATCAACATTAAAAATGTCAATCTACATTAAAAGTCAAGCACCCAAAAGCTGGAAATGCCACTGATCTTCCTCACTAAAGCCCTCCTGTCTGATCTGCCTGCAATATTCATTCAGTGTTTCGCCAAACAAAAAAATGAAACTTGGAATAGGATGCATCTGGCAACATGAAAAAGTGGTAAAGCTGATCCCACTGCTAATTACCCAGTACCATCAGCTCGGTTAATTTATAGCAAAAAAAAGGCTATCCAGTATGTGCAACAATGGGGGACGTGCACTTAAAGAGGATGTCAGTGTTGACGTTCCCTTGAGCAGGACATGGGTTCCCAGAGGGAATTTTTCCCCCAAGCCTTACAACCAAAACATAACCATGGAACTCAACACTCCAACAAAATCCAGCTTCTCTGAATGGCTGAATGAATATGAAAGCAGCACCTTAGAAGTATTTACAGTAGATAAAAAATAATCATTTCACTTAAATGACATCATCTTCATCACCTAAGTTATGACCTAAAGGCAAGATGGAAACCCAGACAACCCTGCAGTAGATTGGCTCTTCTGTTAAATGACAACTTGAAAAAAATGCTAATATGGCTTTTCATAGAAAGAACATCAACTTACAATAGCACAAGGAGGAAAAAGAGAATTTAATGCAATTTCTGAATAAAAGGATTGTGAGGGAACAGTTGATGAATGAATGAAGAGCAACATCAGAAATTAGGTATCTTTCCAGGCATTTCTGAAATAAACAATCTACGGTCCAACAAACTGAACAAGCTCATTTGCTGGACATGTAACTGGGATTTGCCCTAATGCTGTGACAAGTGCCACATAATAACTCAAGAGAAAATTAGAGATTTTCAACAGACAACAGTGTGGGAAACCTGACAAATAGGGCCCAATGCCACACGCTGAGGAAAACCAGAACTGAACATCTGTTCATTAACTGATCTCTGTCCATCGTGTGCACTGAATGAGGCTGGGGCTCAATGTCAACATAGAATATGCTTATTTAATTAAAATCTCATCATCAGAGACACAACATTGCACAAGCACCCCTGATTCTCTCTCTCTCTCTTTTTTTTTTTTTTTTTTTTTTTTTTTTTTTTTTTTTTTTTTTTTTTTTTTTTTTTTTTTTT
>JANIJG010013525.1:95235-160228 GCA_024611175.1 Megaceryle torquata | reverse complement strand
AAAAATCTGCTTTTTTAATTAAAACTTTATCCTCGAGGACACAACTTTGCAAAAGCCCCCCTGTTTTTCTCTCTCTCTCTTTTTTTTTTTTTTTTTTTTTTTTTTTTTTTTTTTTTTTTGTGGCCTTGTCTTTGGAAACTAGTAAAATTCTTTTAATATACATCTGTGCCTAAGTATTAGCCTTGTGCTGTGGTAGGAGGACTGAGCTGGGAAAGCAGCAAAAATGAATCTTCACAAAGCTTGAATGTCACAACCTTCACCAGAGAAAAGCTTAATTTTACATCTTTCTATAAAACCATCCGTGTCACCGATTTCATCTAAAAGCTAAGATTAGGTAATGGAAGGGTAAAGCAAAACTTTGATGTTTAGATTTTAGGTCTCGTTGCTACAAGCACTGTAAATTGGTTCTTCAATGGAAAAAAAGTGAAGACAGACAACGGATTCATCCCTGAGCAGGATGGCTAAACTCAAAGACACCAATGTAAGTGTACTTTGGCCTGTCAAAGTGAGACATGTGAGGTAGATGGGCTGTAGAAACGTGGGACCTGCCATACATCAGCCATCACAGAGGCACTCTAATCAGGACTGCACTTTAAACTTTTAACTCAAAGGCAACAAAAAGTGTAGGCTGTGTTTGATTGGAGTGAACATCCTTGATTTCATAATGTCCTAAAAGTTCGTTCAAGTTTCTTCTGGAAAGGATAAAACAAAGTGGCATGTGGTACCTACCTTGATGTCCTTCAGGGAAAATCAATAATTAATATGAGTGAAGGGCCAAGAAAGAAACAGATCCAATACTGGGCTAACCTAGAGGGTTTAAATCAAACTAACTAGATATGATAAACAGTGAAGTCTCTCTCATCCTTGTATTTTAGGTGAACTTGGTTAATTATACTGCTGCTGAAAGCGAAGTGCAGAATCCCCAAGTGTAACAGGTGGGACACTGGGCACGTTTCCTCTGAGCACTCAGCTTTCCAGGGCGCCGTGACCTAGACCCATGGCACTCCTGTCCTCCCAAGCCCTGTGTCCCTTCATGATCAACTATGCACTGAACAGACATTCCAACTGACCAGGCAGACTGAAAACTCTTCATTGCCTGCAAGAGGCAAGAAATGGTGAACCAGGAGGGATGAGAGTGGGAGGGGGGGAAGAAGGAAATGATAATTTTGCTGTCAAATGTAAGGGCAGGCTGAGTTGCCTCTGATGAACTGCCACTTGTCTTGCAGATGTTGCTGATGCCAGTTGCTAGGGCATGAAAACACTTCTGGAAGTCTTCACCTTTACATTGGATGTGTGAAACAGTAAAACATACAGCCTGTATTTTAAATTCCCCCGAGAAAGGGTAAAATACTCAGGGGGCAAAATGTCATTCCAGGGCTTCACCCTACTCTATACTACAATTTCATAGAACAAATGCTCTTCTACTGCTGGCTGCTCAGAATTACATTCAGGGAAAAAATATAAATATGGTTACCCAAGATGGTCCACAGCTCCCTGGCACTTGCACCAAGAAGGAAAATTGCTAGAGATTCACTTTTCCCTGATTTTCTAGTAAGAAAATTCCTCCATGCATCTTTGCACAGGAATAATTGATAACTAAAGAAAAAGTTGTTTGGAGAGGCCCCTAATTAATGGCAAATTACACTGGATATCGATGAGTCCATTTTCCCAGAGCTCAGAGACTAGCAGCAAGCCTTCCCTCTGAGAGCACGAAGCTGATGAAAAGTCTGGTTTGTTTTGCAGCTCAGATACAGACAACATTTGTTCCTCTCTTTTTCCAAAATGAACATATAGTCATCAGATGTAATTGTTTACCAAATTTCATACGTATACATAGTGTCATTCTGGAGCTTGAATAAGTGCAAATAAGGCAGCACTGTAGCACAGAGAGAAGGAAAGAAATTGCTCGTAGAATCCAAACAAGCCTTTAGTGAACTTCATGTTCTTTCAGAAACACTGCAGTCTGGCTGTGCTTTTTGTACCATATTAGCACCATCTAAGGGAAGAAGACGGGAATCACCTAAAGGCAGCACACGGTCTGTAAACAATGGCGAAGGCTTTTCACTGTCTTGCAGATCTACATCAGAACATTTCTACTCAAGAGAGACAAAAAAATTCCATTTTAGTTCTCCCATGGCTTAGAAAAAAGACTGATTAAACTTATCAGTGAAAAAAATAAATCAGAACATTATAATGTAACTTGCCAAGTGTGGCTTTTAAATTGAGCTTAAAAATGTGCAGAAATAAAAAACAGTGAAGGCTTTTTCCTCCATTAACACCAAGTTTCAAATTAATGGAAAAGGTGCAGGACACGATGGTCTACAAAAGACTGAAATTACTGAATAGAGATTGCAGTGTTTTTTAAAAAGTAAACTATATGCACTTTGTTGGGAGGCAGGGGGGAGTTGTTAATGCCTATACAAAATAAGAACTAGAGGCTTGGATTCATTGTAAAGATAATTTGGTATGACAAAAAATATCACCTAATAAATCAACCTGGAAAGCTAACACAGCTCAGCACTTGGCTTTAGTTGTTGAAATTACCATCTGTCCACTCAAAGGGGCATTTTACTACCTTTAGATCTTCTACTCAGTTACTAAGTTAGGACTTTTATACTTAACTAGCTGAGAGCATCCTACAGTTTCTGACTGGGGCATGCTGGGAGGTGCCAGGGTATTCGGGAGCTGCTGTCAAGGCCAGTGTCACAGGGGAATCCTTCCATTGCCCTGGCTGGCTCTGCTGGGGATTCATGAAGAATTAGTTGAGAGAGAAAACCATATTTGAGGAAGACCCTTTGCTGGGGGAAGTAAAGCAAAAGTGTGACTGACATCTTAAAGCTGGTGTCTTATTCTAGATTTATGTTTGCTACTTTCTTTCCACTCCAGCTCAATACCATTAAGCTAATTACCTATTTTGTGTTTCCATCATAACTACTCACTATACGTTAGACAAAATTTGTAACTTTATGCTGTTTTCCTTTTGTCACTGGACTTCCATTTGTGAGTACTGTATTTCCTAAGTTTAAACACAAAATATGTATTATGTATTAAGCAAGTGCAGATTATTATAAAGATTCTTCCCTAATGAAATAGCTTCAGCAATGAATATAGAAATTATTTATCACAAAGTGAGTCATGCTGGCATCTGCTCCATTTGCAAAATTAAGAGACAGCAAAACACAGAGTGAAATAACTGGAATACCTCCATAAAGGAAAAATTATTAATAATAGGTTCTTCAGTGTAACAAATAATTACAAACTGAGGTACAACAGAGTAACACCAAAGCCAGAGAAAATCAGGTTAAAATAAGGCACAAATCTGACAAAGATGACAACCAACCACTGAAGCCCTTTGTCACATTTTATGTTGGGACCTCCCCATCATGTTCATTTCGAAAGCAGGACATGACATCTTTCCAAAAGCTCTACTCTGCTTCAATTAAGAATTAATTAATCTAAGTCTCCTTTTCTGTGTTCTAAAGGAGGTCAGACTAAAAGATCACAATGATATAAAAATAAAGCAGATCCTTCTTACCTAGACTGTGAATAATTTGTCAAATATCTTCCTTCTTGTTCGAACATTACCATTTCTACTTTAACTACTCGGCCTGTATGTACTTAGTAAATGGTGCTTATTGAGCTCCTTGTAACTGCAAAAACTTTATCCATAATTAACAATCCATAAACATCTATTGCTCGCATGGTAATTTCCTGTTTTCCCAAAGAAAACTTTCAGAAATTAATTTCCGTTTCTAATACTTTACAATTTTAAATGCAAAATTTGCTTGATTTGCTATTTTTTACTATTTGCTTTTGCATCAACTCTAAAATTTTCTTTTCAGATTAGACCCTGCAGCAAGCATTCTTTCCAAAAGGACTGTCCACAAAATACATAGAGAGAAAAAACCCACAGCTGGGAATGTACTCTGAATTTGTTTAGAACTTTAAACTTTTGTCACAGATTTTACAGAAACAGCCTCAGTTCAATTTACAGGCTAATTCAGCATCTCTGTAATGGAAAGGAAAAGGATGCAGGAGCTTTCACATCTAGGCAAAAAAAGAAAGACCTGAGGAGATGTCTGTCTAAGCATCATATTCAATCTTTTGCTGCAAACCAACCTGTTAATTTACTTGTTTTCATTTCACCTGTCCCTCTAAACAGATGTGGATTGCAGAGAGTCAGCAAGTAAAATAAAATGAAAACAAAATCTAAGTGGAATAGAAAGAGGCCAAATAAAGCCAGTGCAAGATAAAAGAAGCTGGATCGACATGACAATTCAAGTCACCCTAAGAAACAATTTTCACCTGCCACAGCAACAGAGTGGGGATGCAGCAACAGAGCCTGCCTTTACTCTGGCAACAATATGCACTTGGGTTTTGTTTCCTAGCCGGTTTCGTTCAGCAGAGTTGTCTGTCTTGAAAAGGAGAAGGACAATGCTTACGGAGAAAAACTAGTTCAGTGGTATGAAGGTTTGCTAATGTTTTATCAGCCTTTTAATTTTCTGAGGCTTCAGCTCATATCTACCTCTGCACAGTAGTAAACATGATGACAAAGCCATTATCCCCACCTTGCTGGTGTCTGCACGGGGTGTACATGAAAAGAGCAGATAAGCTGAGCCCGATTTCTAAGAGATTCTGTTATCAGAATCAGAACTTGTTTTGATTTCCCAGCAGAAAGGGGAATACAAGAATTACTCTTTCTATGCATTAAACCTATTTGATGTCCATCTCAAACAGCATGAATGTCTCTATTCCCTTCACCTGCATTGCCCCTGGAAAGTGCCCATGACTTGGGCCAAACTTTTTCTGAAGATAAGGCAAAAGTTTTTATCACCACATTTCTTAGCTGAAGTCCATTTACAGCAGCAAGACTTAAGCCAGCTTGGCACAGTTGCAATTAACAGGCAAACCCATCAGTTTTCCTCCTTTCCCCAAGTCCCTGAAGGACCACAATGGGACCACTACATGATATACAGCCAGTACAGTCAAATAGTTTGGAAAACACATACTAGGAAGTCTAAACAATACAGCAGTACAGGAAACAGTAATGATTTGCTCCCTTTCACATCCATGCAGGATCTATGGTCATTACTAGAGCGTGTACCTGCTCAGGATGCTGTATGCTACATAACGTATATGATGTTCTTTAATCTAACAAAAGGTGTATATTACACTTCCTTTGGGGAACAGCTTTTGTATTAATATCTACTTGCAAATTACTAAGAACATTGCTAGTGCTATAAAAATAATAAACTGTAGTAATAACAGTAAGTTGTATTTGTGAATAGATTGAAGCTTGATCAACCCAAAGTTCCCACCACGGCAACGATTTCATTTCCACTGCAAAAAGTAGTAAGATGGTCCTCTACAGTGGGCTGCAGTGAGCTTTTATCAACTATTTTTTACCTATCAAAATTATTCTCATCATTCAGGAATTGCATTGACTTCAAATCCTCAGGTTGCTCTAAGAGCACATTAACTTTATTACTTTAGATTAGCTTTACAGATTGTACTCATAGCACATTTCAGTTAACAACTTAGCAACCCACATAGTGAAACACATCATTTCATGAATCTCCAGATTTATAAAACCGTGTTCTCCTGAACACCCAACACGGCTCCTGGGAAGTTAATGCATCTTAACCAATTTGTGCCAAAACATAAGGATTACTGTGAAATGACGTCGCCATCAAAATCAATGACAATTTCCACTGGTTTCCAACTGAGCCAAGTTTTTGCCTCTAATTTTTAGAGCTCCTCCCTGATTCTCTACAGCATCTTTTTTTTTTTGTGTACCCAAAGGATCAGCTTCATTCAGCTAATTTCATGCATCCAGTTGCTGTTCAGTAAGTTCTCTCTAGATAGATACTTACAGGAATGGAAGGGGCTGCCTTAGGATGGTAAGAGTTAACTTAGCATCCCAGCCACCCTTGGAAAATCTTTTCCTCCTTCTCTGTAACATAGAGTCACTCTGCCGTTGACTGAACTGGGGAGACGAGTCAGTGAGGTAAGGTCAATGTTAGAAAGGTAAAAATAGAAAGGTAAAAATTGTGACTGAATGATGACTCAAAATGAGTGGTCCAGCCACTGTAAGCAAAGCTGAAAACACAAATTCACAATAATTGAAAATTTGGGGATGAAGATTAGATACAAAGAACATCCTTTATCCTTTCTGCTAGTCCCTTGCACAGCACTGGTGGTACAGGTTTGTGGGGCTGAGCTGCAGAAGGTCCATCCTTCCTCCCTGGAAGAAGGAGCCTCATTCAGCAAGAGCATTTATTTACAAAAGTGCATGATATTATCTAATTCCATTAGTCCAGGGAGGACATTTGCAGGGTATACAGTGTCTACATAAATAGTGGGAACAATAGAAAAGGAATATGCACCAGCCCACAAGTTCAAATACAGGAGTCCCTGTACAGGTCTTGAAGACAGGATTTTCTCTTTCGTTTTTTATCTACGTACTTCTAAAAGTATTGACAAGTACCAAGATCCTCTCCGCAGAGAGAAGGACTGTGGGAGCCTGGATTTAATCACCCCAACTCTAGTGCATGCAAGTTGCATACTTCAGTTTTATGCGGGTGCTTTAAGTTTCTCCATCAGACTATAGAAGGGGGTTTTCAAGTAGTTCTCAGGAGATACAGCCACACAACTTCAAATCCTCTTATTTCTTGACAGGATTTATGAAAGTCCTTCCCATGCACTGGTTTGAAGGCAGGGCCCCTCATTTCTCCCCCACTTCCTCAAGTGTCAATCTGTGGCCCTCAGCTATGCATCCACACATCTTGTTGGCTTTCTTAATTTGGCAATGTTAAGTCATCTGTGGGGGAAACTCTGCCCCCACTTATACCATTTTTGAAGCTTCCCTATTCATCCCCTTTTCTATTCTTCTTTTCTACTCCCCTATGTGTCACAAGCATGCTGACATGAGCATCGTTCATTAAAGCAGTTGCCTCCAGCCGTGCAAACAAGGTGACGTGGCTGTAGAGCAGTCCACGCCTTAGATCTCTTTGTGCTCTCCTAACTACAAGCCTTCATGGGACAAGACTGCCTTTCTCCTGATCACTTAAAGATCTGTTTGGCAAGGAACCCAAGAAGTTACTTAGTTCATTCCAAAGCAGGGTGAGCTATACATAAACTACTTTTAACAGGTATTTAGCTAAGCTGTCCTTAAAGTCCAGCAGTTAACTTCTCTAGGCATAGTACTTAACTACATAGTATTAGAAAAGTTTTCTGAGGTGTAATTTAAGTATCTCTGGCTGCGGGCATACTTAGGAACTTTAAGTCTATTCTATCTTTTCAGAGCCAGTGAGCATAAGGAGTATTTTTTTCTCTGGGGAACCTTTCAAATATGTTACCTATTCAAAGATGATGTAAACCCTCAGTTTCCTCTTTCCTAAAGTACACTAGTTCTTCCAGTATTTAACAGTTTGTAAGCAAGAAAACAACAATAAAGAAAACCTCTTGTCATTCCCATCTGGACTCCCTGGTTGAGATCTATTACCTGTCTTAGAAAACTGCAATAAGGCCCCCCCAGCACCACAGAAGATAGACTGCCAACTCGTATTTACTTTGTGATGGAAGACCTGTAGGCTCGGTCAACTAATACTGTCAACTAATTAGTCCCAGTTTCAGCATTGCGCTTTTGGATTTTTCCACCCAAAGTGTACTGTTGCACGAGTATTTAAAGACTTGACCTTATTGATTGCCAAACAGTTCCTAAATTCATAAAGAATTCAGATCGTTTTCTGCAAAGCCCCTGTGGTCCCTTCTAGTTGGTACAACCTACAAAATCTATAAAATAAACTCAATTCCAGCAGCCAAGACCTTGATGAAAATACAGAGGAGAACCAGACTAACAACCAAAGTTCACTACGTAGTGTATGACTTGCTTATTGACATCAATGATTATTTCAGTACAGTTTTCAAATGGCTGTGGACATATACTACAGTGGTTTTGTCTGGAAAACACTCCCTTTCTGTTTCAGGAATGGTGAGATGGGGTGTGCTACTTACTTCTAGTATCCCTCTGACAATGGAGGACACCTTCATTTATCACAACAAGCAACCTGGTACGTATTTACGGCTGGCTCTGTCTTCCTGCAGTCTGCTTATGCAAATTCAGCCTGCTTGAGTATCACAATCCTCCCAGATTATATTTTCCTGTCCAGGGTTCATGTCTAGATATTTCTTTCAATGAGCTTTTGCATTTAGAGCACATATCAGAGTGCTCTTTCTCCTCCTGACCCTCTACCAAGTCACAAAGCATTTTAATAGGACTTTTAATAGGACTTGCAAAAGAAGTCCCACTTGGCTGGTTTCGGGGGATCTGTTACCTCTCTGGTGAAGAAGGACAAGCAGTTAACTGGGGACAAGCAGTTGCTCATCCTCTTCTACCACAGCCAGTTGCAATCTCTGTCGCATAGATCCTAAAACATTTGCCAGGGACAACTGGCTTTCACCTGGATGTGGAGAGCAAAAGCCCATGCAAAGCACAAGCCCTTGGGGTCTTCCCATTGAGCCGAGCTGACACACTGCAGATCATGAAGTGGGGTGCTTTGGACAAGAGAGGGGTGTAAAACTTTTACAGATTTTGGAGTATTTCCTCTGGTATTTGCGAGTTATTTCCATTGGTGCTTTTCAGGAGTATTACAGAAACTTGGAGGAAAAATAACCTCTGTGTCAGGAAGTTATGTAGCAATATCTATGGAAAGGGAAGGAGAAATCACTCAACTTGCCCCATTTAGTGAAAAAAATCATCACTAGAGAAAGTACATCAAGCCCACTATAGGTAGCCTGTCACAACATTCCTCCATCTAGCTGCTTTACACAAATACTCAGGGACTCCATTTCCCTCTCTACGCAGCAAGAACTTAGATGAGAAAGGAGCCTAAAAAAAAAGCAGCACAGATTGGACAGTGATTTTTGTCACTCTCTAAAGAAATCCTTTTCTCTCTGTATTGTCAGTTCCAGCAGAAAAACCACCGTGCACCACCTTGGCTTTTCCTGATTCACTGCTTTAGGCTGCAGTCATTGTTTCAGGTGTTCTCCATTTTTTTTGCCATAGTCATTGACAGGAAAGGACAAGGAGCATCCAAAAAAGTCATACTTTGTACATCTTGACACATCTGCCTTATTCTCTGACACAGTTTCGTGTCATCTTTGCCGTTTGAGGCCATTCCTTTTGAATTTTCTTGTGTTCTTCTGTCACCTCAAAATGCTCTAAACAAACTTTAATGAAGATGAAAACTGCTGTGTCTGAAACTAAATTTTTTCCTTCACAAATAATATTTCTTTAATAGTCAGTCCCTCTTGGTCAACTTTTGCCATCGAGGAGGATACTTGTGCTTTGCAGTAGCACCTGTGTTACAGCATTGCCACCCTTGGTGACAGTGGTAGTCCACTCGAAAACCTTTTTCCTCTCTATGTCCTGGCATTATGCATTTCTATTTCATGAAGTTCTTTCTTATCTGTGGGTCACATCCTTGTTCAGTGCACAGACTTCAAATCTCGCCTCGTGTCTTGTAACTCTAATGGTCAGTAGAAACAAACCATTGCTGCTTCATAGATTTTAATAATTTTTCTTTTCTGCGATTTCCTTCTACTAATATGAGAATGTAGATAGTGTTTTACTGGTCCAGAACCAAATCCTTAGTTTCCTGAAATCTGTAGTCAAAAGCAGCCAAGAGAAGGTTTTAAAATATACTGAAAATGGATTCATTAAAATATCAAGACAGGTTCTTCCAAAGCATGTTTCCCACAAAAAAAACCACATTTTTCCTCAGGTCAGTCCTGCCTTTCACTGAACTCCCACTGTGCATTACACCCACTTCTTGATAGCTGCTTCTTTCTCTCCCACACTTGACTTTGATCTTTCTGGTGAGGAAGGAGGCAGCCTTTAGTTAGTCCAGCCTGTCTCGGCAGGTGGCTTCTTTACTACAGCCATCTGTGCGCTGTACCGCAGCCAGCCAATCTTTTTCTTCATTGATGCACATGACTCTTATTTTGAACCCAGATCCTCGGCAGTTAGATCTAACTGCACACTGCCTGGTGGGCATGGAGCACAGGCACGGCTTCCAGGTTCCTGTTCAGCTTAATCCACGCACTTCTGGTGGATGCCCATGTTCACCAACCTGCCAAGAGACTGCTCCATAACCTACAAACAAGATCTCTGCCTCCTCATCACCTGCTGAATGGGAGTTTATTACAGTTCAGCCTGCAGAAAGCATGAGGCCACCCCTGCGTACAGCAGAGAGAAAACAGGAGCTGGAAGCTGTACATGTAAAGTAGTGGGACCCTGATAACCCTGCTGGATTCCATGCTTTGGCAAGTAGGGTTAAAAAAAAGATAGTGAGACAGAAGAGAGGAGGAGACAGGGAGATAATATTAAAGGAAGATACATTCATTCTTCATATGCAGCTTGCCTGAACTAATCAGTATTTTTCTCTTCACTTTTATTTATTTTGCAAAAATCCATTTTATTCCCATCAAATTCAAATTACTAAAGAATAAGCAGCTTGGGTTCCAGTACACGGACAGGTAATTAGTTGCTTTGGTCTTCAGCAGTCTCCACTTTCATATACAAATGATTGAAGTCTACCAACCTTGAAAGACCTGTCTTCATTTCTGAGATTGCCACACAGTGATTCCTGAATCATCTTCAGGAGTGTTCTAAGGCTGGCTAGAGCAGTGTGGTAAACGGCTCTGCATCAAGCCAGGCTCCTGCCTACCCTTGAGCTTGCATCTTGCTATACTGAGATGCACGCAAGTGCTGCGCTCAGACAGCCCTAAAATAGCATTTCTCAGACTACAGGGAAGGGACTCAAGAAGCTCCTAAGGGCCAAGAGGAGAGCCAGAGAAAGGTTCAAGGAAGTCCTCCATTCAGAAACCTGCCAGAGCTACAGCTGGGAAAGAGGCACTGAAGAGAGGGAAGAGATGGGTTCACGTGCAAGGTGAACAATGACCAAATTTCGTCAAAATCTTTGTTTTATGTGAAGCTTTCCTTTCCTGCAAGGAAGAAAGCATCACACTCTACAGGTACAGGCTCCTGAAGCAATTTTGCTGGGAGTAATTTTAGTCCTGCTGAAGTCTGGCTGGTTTGATTCATTTGCCCACAAATGTATTGATGTATTGTTATTCCTGTCACGTAAGGCCCAATACAAGCAAGTCTGTGCATTTGGGGAAGCTTTGCAATGAGGTGGGAGGCAAGACTCACACAGAGCAATGCCAACTAACCACAACATAAAACATGTGCTGGTCCCTTGCTCGAGAGGCCTCTTCATAGCTCCAGGTGTCCTGGGAATTTAAAATGGTATGGGTCGCATTCTCCATCTCTCAGAGACTAAGCACAAGCAGGTCAGTGGAGGTCTCTCAGATGAAGGTGGCTGAAATCTTGAGGAATTTCTTTGCCGTTCAGTAGGGTTGAAGAGACAACCATCAGTCCCTGGAGCACACTTTCACATTTCTCTCCTGTATTTTCTCATTGGTTTTCTCAAGGTCTTTGTGACTCCTTACAGATCCAATTGATAGGCAAATACTCACAGCAAAATCTTTTTATACAGTCTATGGCTTTTCTATCTAATTCTTCCATAGCCTTACAGTAAAGACAAAGTTAATGAAATAAACTTCTTTTTTTCCCCTCCAACAGAGTTGCTAGATTTCTTTCCTCATTAACACTGTATAATATACCCTTGATTTGCAGCCTCACTAAACATGGAGAATTATTTTTTTTTGTAATGCTATTATAAAGTTTGTTTTAAAGATGAAACACAGGCATTTAACCTGTCAGAAACAAAGTTCAAGCGTGCAGCTTCCTGTATTTCTGCCACTAAAAATAACAGACCTGATGCTACAGGGTTTTTTTCACTCGAGGAAACCTCTCAAGTTTGAATGGGAATTTTGAGTAAGCGAGGATTCATGGTGAAATATGGCTTCAAATCCCTGCTATCCTGTCCAAGGGCACAATAAATTGCTCTCACATTGGGAGTCTAACGAAGATAAAGGGAAAGGAATCCTCCCCTCAGTCTGGCATCCCAGTGCTGCTAATGAGTTGTAAGGGTTATAGCAGCAGCCAAAGCACCTATCTACCCTCTAAAGGAGGCTGTTTCAGTGGGAGCAAAGCTAAAACAGAATTAAACACTGTCAAAATCCCCATCTTTTATGTACACTGCTGAATATTAACTTAGTGTCAGTCACGGCCTATTGTAGCTCACTCCCTCCAGAGAGAAAATCTCAATGACAATGCCCAGTTGATGACAATGAATGATGCATTAGAGGGCACAGCTAGTACAGTCTTGATTCCAGTCAGTTTTAGCAATTCTCATTTTTAGACTTCTCACTTCTGAATACTCTCAGTGTCACTAAACAAGTCAGAGTTTTTAAGCCAGATGGCATTTTTCAGGGCACAAGCTATGCCAGCTACAATGCTATTTATCTTAGTCTAAAAGCACAACACAACCAATGTTTATTCAGCTCAGGGAGTCCTGCTTCTTCTTCTGAACATCTCTCTCCCGTTCACATGTGCGCTGCAGACGCCATCCTTTTCCAGTATGCTCCAGGGTAAATTAGGATTCATTTAACAGTCGTGAATTTGTAGCAATCTAAAACTGGTGAACTCAAAGCTGGACCTTACATTTGAAGTGCTGATGGTCTTAGTTATGAGCTGATTCAGCACAGAAATTTTGCTGTCCAGTTTCAGTTCTCCAAGTTACTCTTTACAATCAGATTATGCAGTTTATTATGGAGTCAATTGCTGCAGCCACCTTCTCTGGTGTCTCTACATGTTACCTTACTGTATCACATCTTACTATTAACAACAGGCTATGTATTGAAACCAGAAACTCACAGAAGAAAACATCAACATAAATAAGCTGTAGGGCAAGTGGAGAGAGAGGGAAAGCAGTTGGGAAAATGCCCTATGAGCCTGTTTTATAAAGAGAGCGTGCAAATATTACATTATAATACACCTGAAGATAATTGCATTTAAAATTCACCCCCCGTTGTGTTGCTGAGGAGACAAACACCCTTGAGTTTCAGGGTTCATATAGTCTAGTCACAAATACCTACCCAAGATTTAATTTTAAAAAAGGAAAAAAAAAAGGGGGGGGGGGAGAATATAAAAAAGGGGGAAAAGGGAACAAGAAAGGAAGAAAGGGGAAAAGGGAAAAGAGATTAAAGTAAAGGAGAAGAAGAGAGAGAGAGGAGAGGAGGGGAGAGGGAGGGAAAGAAAAAAAAGAAAAACAAAAAGAAGAAAAAGGAAGAAAAAGAAAAAAGCAAAAGTAAGAGCAGGAGAAGCATCAGCTAATGAGGGAATATTTGGCACATATACCACGTGTGAAGTCAAAGCTTCACTCGTGGCAGGCCTGCCATCGCGTTGCTGGGGGACATAATAAAACAGCTATCCAGCCAGATAAATTGCATCTCTAACATAAGAAACAGGGCAGGTAGTGATGATGGAGCATTGGTTTTGTCCTGAGTTAAATGTGACAGTGGATAGCATTCAGAATAGAGAGCAGCTCAGTTAAACCAGGAAGGAAGGGAATCATTTCAGAAATAGCAAGACATACACTGTCAATCTACATGTCATGAACCAGATAACAATGAAGAAACGCTCAATTTTCCACATGGCCAGGATGTGATCCTACCACACAAAATAAGTTATACTGTGCACATTGCTGATGCCAAGAGCCATGCAACAGTCCCCATTACCATTTGCATCAACTAATGACCTATTTTTCTTGCAACAGTACATTCAAAATGTTACCAATAAAAGCATCTCCTGCTGCTTTGACAACGCTCAGCAGACTCTAACTCCTTGTTCACGCTATCTCCTGAACCTCACACAGCCTATTTCCCCCCACCAGATGACTCTGCATCTTTCTTTTCACTTCCAATCTCGTCTCTCCTTTACTACACCCTTCTCTCCTGCTGCCATCTCTCTCCATCTTTTTCCATGAAACTCCACCTTCACACCACCATTCATCACCCAGCCCCACTCTTTTCAGTCTCCCCTCCTTAACACCTTCTTGCAACAGATACAGAAAGCCAAATGTTGTTTTCAGAGAACAGTTTGTAATGATGAGCAAAGCCCTTTAATGCTTTGTGGATCTAGCTCCACTAGAAGATTGTCCCAAGATTTCTAATTTCTCATCTTAAAAGTCATGAAAAAGAAACCTTACCACAAGACAGGGAAAACAGCAAGAAATCTAGTGCCCTTCACTGACTTTGTTGTCTTTCCAACATCTTTGGATTACACAGACTGGATGCATTTCAGGAAAATGACAGTCTTATTAATACAAGTAGTGTATGTGTGGTGCTAAACACGTAAAAATGAGTTAATATTTAAAATTATAGTGGTAGCTATACACATTTAGAGAATTGGCTCTCGCAATCATGAATGAAATATGGCAGCCTCATGCCTCACGCCAGCAAAAGCACTGAAGGAAAAGCTATTGCATGGAACTACTGCTAGAGACTTCTAAGGATTATTAAACTAGTCAGGAAACCCAGAGCTCAGAGCAGAGGTGATCTGTCAGGGTCCTGCTGCTGCTGGAGCTACAGCAATACATGCTGATTCAGATTTCCAGTCCCCAAGTCCACACAAAACTCAATGAATAAAATCTTCCCACACCAATCCCACCTGTATGCCTGCAGTGGCTAAACACCGGGACACAAAAAACATGTCAACCTCACACTGCAGACTTCCCTGGTGCACCACCTGCCTGGAAAGCTGATCTCGGTACCTGGATGAGAACTTCATACACACAGCAGCACTAGTAGAGTAATATAGAAAGTTAAAACTCTGTGTCACCAATCCTTATAACATTAGGGACATAAATAGGATTGAGCTGCTTACATAGGATAAAACTCTTTTCAGACAAGAAGAATAATTTTCCCATTAAGAACATGTACTTAAAGATAAGAGTAAGCAATTCAAATTAAAGTGTCTGCCATACCATGACAGGAGCAGCCTTCTCTTTACACGCCTCCTGTCCCTGCATACCCCAGAGGAAGAAGCTTCCTTTCCCTTCTGGCTGGCCGGGCAAGTGCAGCCTAAGCTATCCCTGGGGCAGGACACATCTCCTACATCACGAGACAGTGAAGGTGATCAGGGAATAAAGCAAAAGCCACAGCCTGCCATGCTTGTTACAGAGCTGGAGCCTATATGAATTCAGACCACGACCAGACCTCATTCGGTTCAGTCCCTGGGAGCACACACTCCCACGCACAGCAAATCACACCATTTCCCAAACCCATTTCAAAGCTTATCCTCATTCTAATTTAATTAATCAGAAAGATATCATCTTGGTGTGCCACAAAGGTAGCCAAGGAGGAGGCCAAAGCTGCCTCTTTTTTTAAGCTTATTTAAGAAAAAGAAAACAGAGTTTAAGAATAATCATTGAGTTTCCCCCTCCTCCCAAATATTGCTTTCCACTTTTAGATCACAGCGAGTCATCTGGATGAGCACCTTATCACTAGCCAACAGGGGAAATTCAGTGTTTGTATTTATATTTGCATTTATATGGCATTTTCATACACTGTATCTCAAACCACTGACAGAGCAATGAATCACAGACCTGGGGAGTGGTGACTACATGCATCGCGGCGGCAGCAGCGCGCAAGTGGTGCAGCTGGAAAGGCTTTGGCTGCTAATTAATCTTGGCTGCTACTAATTCAGCGAGAGGCGAGCCTGGCCTGACAGACTTGGCTTGGCCTTGCAGTTTGGAGGATAGCTCAGAGAGACAGCATCTTAAAAATCTGGTTTGGGAATGTCTGACACAGCATTTCATTCAGAGGATGGGGCAAAGCACAGCACTCTCAAGAGACAGCACATGCTGTAGATGCTTGACTAAGATACCATAGTATGCTACAGGGTTCAAGCAATTTCTTCTCTTGTTGGGATACACAAACAGAACACATCTCAACTATTTGGGAACTTGGAAGCAGTTCATTTAGTGTGAAGGTGTACTAAAAATTCACTGAGTGTATTCAGGAGGGGAAAAACAACAACAACAAAAACCACAGAAAAAACCACAACAAAACTACTCAGCTTTTGAAGGATACCAAAGAGAATGTAAAATTCAGTATGGCTCTGGCTATTTGCAAAACCTGGAGATGGCTTGGGAAAACAAAGGGATCAGACCAGAGCATGTGGTTCTCATCTCTGCGGGAGATTTGGTGCTAGTGAGAGTGAAGATCCAAGACAACCGCTACAGGCAGTAAGAGCTGTCACGCTGCAGGGACCAACCCAGTGATCATACAACTAATAATGCAGCCACTTTGGGTGTGCAAATAAACTTGTTTCCCACAGAAACTTCCAGGGTCACTAGAACTGCCCTGCACTGTAATTGCTGTATTCATGAGAAAGTCAGGATTTCTGCAGGACAGCCCCTTTCACACGGCTGAAAGGACTGGGAGTGTCTCCAAAAAGCCTTATTCTGTGCCTCATGCAAAAGGATGTCACATCAGAGCCCCAAATAATTCATGTTTCTCATTCCTCATCAGCCCTCTCACTCTGTCCCACTCACACCAGCAAACTCAATTGTACTGCCAAGGCTGCAGACTGCTCTGATTAATTGCTCTCATTACTAGCTCGTTTTTTAAATTTCCCTTCATTTTAATGCAGAACTTTTCTCTGGAACCTGAATTGTAATAAGTGAGAAGCAGTATCAAGTATGAAATCGGGGCCCAGTGGCTGGCAAGAAGTGACTTCTTCAAAGGGAGAAAAATGAGAAGGCAACCCCTCAGAACAGAGGAGCTAATGATGAGCAATCACAGCAAAGTGACCTGCTCAGGGAGGCTGGCAGACATGGATAAAGGGTGCTGCACTCACAAGAGGAACAACAAGAAGCAGAAGGGCCATGGAAAGTGCCGAATGACACCTGAATAAACCCTGCAGCCCCTGCCCTGCCTCAGGTGCCGCTGAAGAGGTCAGAGTAATGACAGGGACTTAACATTAAATGACAGGAAAGACAACTTTCTCTATAGAAATGACACATTTCCAGCAGGATTTTCTTTGAGATAAGTGAAAAGTAGATAAAACTCCAAGCAATTCTCAGAGGTGAATCAGAGGACTTGCTGTGGACTTACCACAAGCATGGAAAAATAGCAGATCTCACTCCCTCTTCACTAACACTGACAAACATACCCTTTGGAAGAGAATGAATGGGAATGTAAACTTGAAAAATCAGGGAAACAGAAACATTTATTTTCTGAACGGATGAAATACTGAAGTTTCTGCATACAGCAGTCCCAGGCTGTTATTCAAATGCATTACCAGTAAAAGGGTGCATGATGATTGCTCTTTGTGGATTACTTTCCCTAAGTTCAACACTCAAGCGAGGAGCATTTTCCTGCGTTAGGTTTGAACGCACAGGCTTACACCTCAGTCACTATGATTCTGCTGTACTATGGTGTAATTGATAATTTAACTTATCTTACCTCGCCCTGGCAGATTCTGGAGTTGTCCTCTTCCTATAATGTGTTCAAAGCTGCTGCTTCACAAATTAAAGGTCCTTAACCACCACTCTTGATTACGGAAAAGAAAGAATAAAAGTCTGTCGACTTAGCGTTCGAGTAATGCTGAAAGGATGGGAACCAGTAGAAACAAGGTACTGCTCTAAACCTGTGAATACATGGTAGCAGATCAGGAAAAAGCTGTCATTTTCCCCCCAGAATGGTCCCACTTCATCACTGGCATGACACAATTCAAGGCAGCCATCATGGGCTATAGGCATACTACAGCTCCTCCAGTTATGAAAATGGAGTTCCAAAAAACCAAAACATACAAAACCACAGGTCCTGACCCCAGTTCTTTCAGCATCATTTTTAAAAACAAGAAATACATTCAGTATTCTTCCTGGTGCATCAAAAAAGAAATGGTAGTTTACAACACAGGCCACATGTAAAATTATGCTAAATTAAAATACAGAAGCACCTAATACGATGTAATTTTGCAGTTATTAAGTACTTACTGAACTCGAACTTCAGAACCCAGATATTTTTTTGCAATGCACAAAGATGCAGCATTCCTCTATTTAGTGAAATGAATAATTAGCTGAATGCTCAGCAAATAACAATGACCCCCCTTGCCACTCGATGTTTGGTTAGCATCCATTCAGGGATGCTCAGCTAACAACCAGTTCACCTCTGCGTTCAGCCCCTGATAGCTCAGACTGCCTGGCACTTCTCAGCTGCTCCGCACTGATGTGTGCTTGTAAAATGCCCAGGAAATAACATGGACCCAGTACCTATGATCAAAAGAAGAGGCTGCTATTGAAAAACAAACTAATGTAGCAACTCTGGTTCTTTGTGATTCTGCTCTGCATTTCCCAGTTCTTATTTTTTTTCCAATTAAAATTAATTCTTTAAGATTCACAGCCCAGAAATCCCATGTTCCCTGACATGTCAGGCTGTGGTTCTGTTCAGAGACAAACGCAATTCCTTCAGAAAGCCCAGTCTGACACAATCAAATACATCTTGTCAAAGTCCAGCTAATCACAACCCTGCACTTAATCACATCAGCTCTTTCAGCTGACACCAGACAGTATTACATTTGGGGATACTTGGAAAGTTCAATACAACCTAGTATTCAAATAATCCAGACCACAGCTTATTCCTCAACTTGATGCTGCTTTCAACAACTATGTCCTTATTAAAAACGGTGTCGTAATTTGACACAACGTTTCTGAGAAATCACATACATTCTGCAAGCTGCCTGGAAAGAGATCAATGCCTTGGGTTAAAACTTCTATTTGCAATCTGAGGATGACTTCAGAACCCCCACAGTGTTATAGAGATAGATCAGGGAATGTATCTGCTTTTCTGTGACTAATTTTTGGTCATGCCACTTAAAAAGAGTACCCCAGCCACCCATGCATAAGATCTATGAATGCCTCTGCACTGGTGAGAATGTTCTCAATTTACAAAGCATCTTGATTAGATTTATTAGCTAAAATTAGGGATCTAATTATTTATTTTGCTTAGACAGGATCTAAGAGTTAAGTATTACTGTCAGTTGGTGACACTTTTCAGAACGGACAGCAGACTGAAGACCAGGCTGATCAAAGCTCAGACTTACCATGATCCTTCCTTCTACAACCATCACTCAAGTTCCATAGTGTCCCATCATTTGGAGTCACCAAATGTTATATTGTAGCTGCGCTGTAAAAGATTTCTCTGTCTCCCTGCTTTTCAGAGGTACCCGTGAGTGGAAGATCTGATCCATTAAATATTTAAACCAGGTGGAATGTCATGGCTGTGAGATGAAAGTAAGGTTGCTCAGAAATCAACCTGAGTAGGTGAGAAAAGTCTCTTTGCAGGAATTCCTGCGTCCTGCAGGGAGATGCAAGCTCTAGCCTGCCACACCACCGCTTTATTTACAGAGCATATGGCCCCTTCTGAAACTAAGAACCTCTGCAGCCCCTCAGCAGGAGTCTCTGGAAGTGACCAAGGGTGTTGTGCAGCTTGGAGAGCTGAGCAGGGGCAACCCCCACCGAGCTCAAGGGACACCAAGAGCACAGAGTTAGCCCGTGCTTTCCTGTAAATGCCCGTAAATTAACGAAATAAGCAGGGGTTTCGCTGGCTTTGGTGACCAGCAGCACTTTAACTCCCGATTCCCAGTAATCCTGCTAACTAATCAGCAAGAGCCATGATAGGCAAGCCCCCAAATGCTCTCATTAATAAGTTGCTATAATTTTAACAATATTTAAGAGAGAATAGTTTTTAAATATCCAGCTATTTTCAATTTATTCTAACCTTCAAAGCTTGAATGTCTTCAAAGAGAATTTCCACTTCTTCTGAGGATTATTATTTAAAGCAAGTATTATTAAATATTATTAAATCAGTTCATTTGCAAAGAAAATAATTAAAGTCACCTTAGGTAGAAGAAGAGGATGAATGATCTGACCTTTTAATTAAATGATTAACACTAGTCAGCAACAACATGGTGAAATGACAAAGGAAAAGTGACCTTTTTATGTCTTCACTAAGAATGGAAACAGGGCACCCTCAGCATTTAAATCTTTTCAAATCGTTACAGAAACACTCACCTCAAAGATCATTCATAAGAACCTTCCAAGTTCAGCAATACCAAGATATGTACATTGTATATATGGAATACATACTCTGCTCAGTGCATGGAAAAATAGCTGTGCTCAAAAGCGACCAGGAGAAAACAGGTCTGTCTGTCATATTTTACTAGTATTTGTCTTAAAGTCTATTAAATATATTCCTCTGAAACAGATGGACTCTGCATCGGTGACTCTCTAGCAAAGCCATTAAGTGACCCAAGTGTTTAGATATATACAGGACTACTCAGTGAAGCAACAAATACTTCACACTGGAAGTGAAAGACAGATTGCAGAGCTTTCTTGCCTAGTTGTAACTCCACCGTTAAAAAATAACGACAGAGATTAAAAAAAGAAAAAAAAAGAGGGGCATGGTTGAGCACATAAAGAAAATGAAAGCTGGTTTACACAAAGTAAATAAAATGTCTTTTTTTAAAAGGCTTCTCTAACTTTTTATATTTTGAAGTATAGCTTTCCAATTGAATTAATTCCAGCTAGAACAATAGGTTAAGATCTTCACGTTATCTTAACCCAAGGAATTTACAGGTTCTGAGTGGTTACACCCTGAATGATGCAGAGATAAAAGACAATTGAAAATTACACACTTTTTTCTCTGTGGGTTACTCCTTAAATAAACTATATATGCTTCAAGCACACAATGACACTCAAGTATCTGCAGTAGCTATATAGCAAAGAGCCCTGAAATGTATACTACCAAACACATAGGCTGCTGCTACAATTTGCTTGTAAACCAAGTAGGTGGCAAGAGCGTATCACATGGTGAGCTGCATTTTTATACAGATCCAGTCATATAAGTAGCACATCTAATCTAATATCTGGAATTCTGTTTTATATCATTTTCTCTAAGTCCAAGACTGTAGTTCTGTCAGTATTTCTGGACACCCACACAGTTCTAAAAGAAGCCTAAACTGTACTTCTATTTCCTTTCATAATACCTGGCCCTTTAGCTAAGATCAAGGGCAGTATCAGTTCAATACCTGACATAGAGTCTCCTAGGAGAAGGTGCTCTGCACTAAAAGAGGGCTCAATGATACTGAAGCTTTTCCATCACCTCTCATTAATATCCAAGCCATTACAATGCATGGCCATGTTATGGAGCAGCTGGAACTTTTTTAAACCCATTTTACTGCACCAGCTTTTATCTGTACGTGGTTTGTACTCCTGTGCTGATTTTGATCACCTGTTGTTGCATTCTTTATCATTTAACATCAATAGATATACCTTCCCAAGAAAGAATACCAAGTAACATAACTACACTAAGCAACATACACATCTGTATTTTCTTAATACCTCGTAGGCTACATTTCATGGTTTGTTTGCTTATCTGTTTTTCTGCCAACACAGAAATAACTTCTGCTTCATTAGAATAATTTCAAATGTAGGAAAACATATACAGCAATAAAAACCTATTTCATTTTTATTGCATTTAAACCATATTCTTAGAAGTCTGCAGCATGTTTTATGTCTTCACAATAAAACCCATCTGAACACAGAAGTGAAATGAGCTGTACAGCACTTCCATATCAAAAGAAATCAGTAAGAGCTCTACTTAGCGAGCTCTGCTACATCTGACTTTGAGTCTGATTTCCTCTGCACGGATGTACAGCCACCTTACACTGATTTTCAACTAACATAACATCCAAGTCATCGATACTTTGTGTTTTTGCAGCTATTTCCATCTAGAGACAAAGTGGGCTCAAAAATATAAACCATAGAGCTGAAACTGCAAAAAGCCCGAGGGATTCTCTTAAGAGACAGACGTTGCAGCACCAGACACATGATAGATCTTTCGTCTAAGTGAGCTCACATTCAGACATTTTGATCCTCGACTGTTAGGACAATTTAAAAAAAAAAAAATTAAAAAAATCTATAGTTCTTTGCTATCTTAAGACTAATTTCCAATATGTTGCTTTGAGAATTTTGATCGAGATGACAGCTGCTTGCCAGTGCCAACAACTTACTGGCTTTTGTGAATTCTTCTGACCTCTGCAACAATAATGTATGAAAAAGAAAGAAAATAAACTTACCTCTTCATTTCTAACTTATCATTTTTTTTGTTATCTAACCCTGAAGTGAAAGAAATTATAAGCACTTTCCCACATTTGTTTCTCATCTTTGCAAATCCCAGTGGCTCCACAGTCTCAAATGTGAGATAATCTGAAGATCAATGAGGGCGGATGTAAAACTCTTGCTAAGCCATGTTTTCCCAGCTGGGGGTAAATTCACTTGCCTGTATGTAAAATTTCCTAATTAGAAATGTCGAGTCTCTGTTAAAAGCTCCCAGAAATTGATGCTGAGCTCTACAGAAAGTTAACTATTCCACAGCTGAGTCTTATCTGAGTAGTCAGGAGAAACTGTCCCATATTGTTTATAATGAGGGCTATACTGGTGGAAGAATCGAGCACTTCAACGTGCTGTAGCCACACTGCAAAATGCACTCTCTTTGCCTCTCAGTGTTAGATGCTGATTCATGAATGCCTGCTGGCCTAGGACCCCTCGCTTATGGGAAGCCTTGATGGAACCTTAAGGAATATTAACATCTAAACTGACTGCCCTCCAGAGTTTTACTACATGGGAGTTTCTGCATATCAACCGTAACAGCCCTTTACACCCCTCTTGGGATGTGCTCCAGGCAGATTAGAGCTCTTGTGCTCACTCACACTGTGGGTGTCCATGGAGTGCTGTTGCTCAAGTCTCAGAGACTCACCAGAGCCTGGGTCCAGCTTAAACAGAGCAATTAGGAAAAATCATTGCTTACCAGCCCACTCATATAAGCTGCAGTACTGCTCAGCTCAGAGGGGAGCGGGGGACTCCAAACTCTGTAATCCACAGGTTATACAAATGACCACAAAAATCTGTGTTTTTTCCTGTGCTTACCTTTAGGTCCTCACCATTGGACAGTGTCTGCTGAAATTCTGATCACAATGAGATTGGTAAAGGTAACATAACATGCTCAAAATTAATAGCCTGTCCTCCGACTAATTACAGACTCTTCATAATTTAACATAGTTATACTCTGGATTGCACAGACTCCCAACTCTACGTCCCAATTGATCCTGCTTATGTACCTACAAACCATGAACAAATTCACTGAAGTGATAACAAATCCTTGAAAACGTGAACATGCTATTGCCACAATCATGGCCTTGCCATTCATGTGACCCTCATTGTAACTAAGGAGGTCATCATCAAACCTGATGCCTGGAATCAGAAATTTAAAATGCCTGTAGATCAGCAGAGACAAATTCAAGGCACAATAGTCATAGTCAACTTCTTCAAAGAAAAAGCAAATTCAGATTTACGTTCTCAGTTAAAGATGAAACTAAACAGGATAAAGAAGAAAGAAAATGTTTACAAACCCCTATCTAGATGTTTAGTCAGATACGTACTGAACTGCAAGTCAGAAAGTAGAACCTGTTAATACAAGTTATGAGCCGATCTGCATTTGAATTGCTAACAACGTCTGGCCTAGTTCTAAAAAAATACTGCAATGTTTGGACCGCTTCAGCTCTGTCCCATGGGCTTCCCAGGGCCAAGAAAGTTCAAAAACCCCAGTCAGTGTTCCCCCCCCCCCCCCCCATACTGCTGCCAACCTCCCTTTTAACACCTAAGAAATACAGCAAGAAGCCTTGTTTATGCTTGTTTATATAAAGAGAAGCACTGACATTTCCCCAAAGAAAATAATGCCAGAAGTCACCTGTGCTTTTTTGTGTATCTGAGTATCAGTAATTGTCCTCCCTGCTTAGGCTGATACCTATGAAATAACCAGTGTTTCACTCCCACTTGCAGAGCTACAGTTATTGCTAAGATTAGATGGTGTATAAGTACAGGGCTTCAGGCTTCGAGTGTTATTCTCTCCTTATGAACAATCAAACAACTGCACTGTGTTCTTCATACAATGGCTGGAAAGCTCAAACGGGCTCATACCTTCTCTCCCCATAAGAAATAAAAATTATGGAGGGGAGGAAAAAAAATGTTAAAGCAGCTTTTTCTTTTTCTTTCCACACTTTAAGTGAAATAACAGGCTAAAATGTGATGTCTACCACAGTGTGAAATGGCTTTCAAATAATGGGAAGACATAAAAGTGGATGCCACAAATGATAAGTAGAATGTTTTCCAGGAAGACAGCAGTTTCATTACAGGAAGCAAAAAATAAACACATCTTCAAAAACACAAACACATTTGGACTGTAAACAGGGATCCAAAGGATTGTTCAAACTCTCACCATTTGACTCCAGTGCTCATATGTAACAAATACCTTTTGTTCTGCTCCATCCTAACAGCCACTTAGTGGGTTTCAAAGACAAGTAACAGAATAATTGAAAAAGGATATAAAATGGGTTATGTTGGCAGTGAAATTTCCATTTAAGAAAAGGCTACTAAAACCTGGTTAACCTGTCCTTGGAAGAATAAGTTAGATGGGCTCTAGTGGCAGTAATTAAGATCAAGGAAGACTCTCCTTCTTTTTGCATCACTGTAAGAGCAGGATTTTGTAATTACAGCAGAAAAATAAAAAAGGTAAGGAAGTGTTTCTTCACACAGTGTATAATCAGCACATGGCATTCCCAGGGCAGGGCACAGTCACCTGTGGGAAAGGCAAGAGGTGATCATTAATGTTCCTCCCAGCAAGATTTCCAGGCTCTGGGTAGGAGCAGGTAATGCAGCTCTGGGCGACAGGTGAGGAGCTGGAAGAGAAAATCCCCCCAAGAACACTGCCCAATAACCTCTGAAGTACCAGGAGCAGGTCTCTGCCAAAGCTGGGTGATACTGTTTGTGTCATTTCTAGTGATTAGATAACTGCATGTCTGAGGTTTTCTCCTTTAAATAGAATCTTCCCCCAGTCCCAAACCCCAAATAATCAGAACAGGAAAGGCTTTGTGCTAAGAATTAAAGAGCTGATGAATTCAGGGAATGATACATTTGCCTGTTAAGGAATAGAATATTTCAGAGCAGGACAGAACTGTGGTTTCACAATCACAGAATCATTTAGGCTGGAAAAGACCCTTGGGATCATTGTGTCCAACCATTAACCCTACTCTGCAAGTTCTCCCCTAGACCACATCCCCTAACACGACATTCTAAGCAGTGCTTAAACACATCCAGGGATGGGGACTCAACTGCCTCCCTGGGCAGCCTATTCCAATCTCCCACCACTCTTTCTGCAAAGAACTTTTTCCTATTGTCCAGTCTAAACCTACCTTGTTTCAGCTTGAAGCCATTCCCTCTGGTTCTGTCACTGATTACCCAAGAGAAGAGAGCAGCACCAACCTCTCTACAATGTCCTTTCAGGTAGTTGTAGGGAGTGAGGAGGTCTCCCCTCAGCCTCCTCTTCCTCAAACTAAACAGACCCAGCTCCTTCAAACGGTCCTCATGCGATCTATTCTCCAGTCCCTTGACCAGCTTCGTTGCCCTCCTCTGTACCCGCTCCAGCACCTTGATATCTCATCCTGTTCCTTGCTGGGGGTGGAGTGCCTGCAAACACTTCCCTCCTGCCTAGCCCATGCTCCGCAGCCTCAGCCTCACTGCCCCAGCACAGCCCCGGTACAGCCCCAGTGCAGCCGTCTGGCGCAGCAGCAGGCAACGCCTGGCAGATGTTCAGCCTTTTGGGGCACTTCGAGTTCAAAGTGCTCATTGTTTCCAGCAGAATGAAATCAGCATGTTGTAGATAAGTTGCTTGAAACAATTTGTTGCTCTGACCAGTGGCTGAAAGAGCTACCGGGGCCATCCCACTACAGAAGATCTAATAGATTTGAGTATTAGACTCCTGGGTGACTCTTGGCATGAAGCCACCTGTAACAGGCATCAAAATTGTTAGTCACTGTCCTGGGGAGCCTGATGTCATTAGCTACTAAGTGAACACATGTACAGCACTGCCACGGGGTAGGTAAGTAGGGAGTGGAAGTGAATGAGGACAATAAAACCAAAGCCCCAGTCACTGATGGTTAAAGACACATTGATTTCACCCTACACAATTCTCCAGACTGTCTTTGATAGAAATCTGAGGTTAGCCAACAATTTAGAAACCTCGAGTTGTTCGTTGTTTCACTTTGATATCAGATGAAACCAATAAAAGACACCAAACACCAGCATCACTAAGGCAAAAACCAAAACCAAACAAACAAAAATACTTAAAAAAATTAAGTATTTCCTCTCCTTCATCTCAAACCAAAATTCTCCCATGTTCTTTCAGATACCTGTTAAAATTAGCCATGACCTCTTGAGGTGAGTCATTGTGAGAGACAAGAGAAAATGCCACATTGTCAAAAAGTAGCTCTGATATGTGCTTAAACTAAGGGAAAAAAAGCAGTTTGGGGAACTAATTCTCATTTCTCGCTGACTGCAGTTTTCACAGATGTTAATTAGATATCTATCATTCTCATAATCACTACTGTAATTACAGAGAGTTATGAAATGCTGGAAGTGGTTCTTTCTTATTCAAAGGTAAAAAAAAAAAAAAAAAGTTTGTGTCCTGACAGAAGCCATTTGCTATTTTAGCCCATGAGAAGTCCTGACTCAAATTCAGCTTTGATTGAGTTGCACCCGCACAAATCAGTATTTGGACTGGTATTTTGCTATTGCAAGAATTAATCCTACACAATGAACTCTTCCCCCAACACATACAGCCCCATGACTTTCCTTGCAGGTACAGACTGCAGTTACTTTCCATCACTGAAATATTGATAGTTATGTGGAGTGTGCTACCCAAAGGTGTACACACAAAGTGTGCTACAGAAGGCAGTAAAAGAGAGCATGGACCGCAGTAATTTTTACTAAACACCGTTAAATTCAGAAGAGGAGAAAAGGTGGGAGTGGGATTTTGTTCTCTGTGCTAAAATAACTTGTTTAGATTGGATTTACTAACAAACAGAAAATAAACTCATTGACAGAGCTCTGCTTACACATCTCACCTTGCACACAACACACTGGGTGAAAAATAAGCCTCAGTTTGCAGCGTCCTGTAACATATACTGAACATTTCCAGCAAAAAATGTGGACACATCCTTATTTGATATAAACCCATCATCTGGAAGCAAACCATACTACCAGCTTCACACAGAAGTAGAGAGTATTTGTGCTACATGCTTTAAATAATGGTGTTAGTGAATGTAGCCTGCTCTACTACCATCAGACAGACACAGAAAACACTTTGCAAACGAGTACAACAGGCCCTTTAAACTGCAAAGGGAATTTTACATTATAAGGCAAAGAAATAACTAATCATTCTGGGAGTATGAAAGGCGTAGGGTTTTTTTTGATTTTGACATAACTATGGTGCTATTAAGTAGAGTAACAGCCCTAGGTTAAATAATGAAGATCCTTTGAAGGGTCTATATATTTTGCTTCTAAAAAAAAAAAAAAAACCACCAAAAATGTAAATGTGCCTGACAGTATTAACTAGAAACTGAAAATTAGCCTCATAGCCACAAGAAAGTAAAAATTTTCCAGGATCACTATTCCATTAATTTTGATTTGTTTCTAGCAGATGGAACTCTAGGAAAAAATTTTACTTGTTACCATGATACTCCACACCAGTCCTTTACTCTCAAAATCAGCACGTCACAAGGCAGAGTTATGCCCCATTCTTTTCGTGTTACCCACACAGCTCGGGAGTCACCAGAGGCTATTTTTCCTCTTTCATCAAAACTGCAAAGATTCAATCTGGTGACCTAAAAACCTAGGCAAGCCTAATCAGGAAAACTTTCATTTTCCTTAACAAGGACTAAGTCACTCTAAAATATTAATTCCTCCAGAAGAAAGCTTATTCCAACACCAAATACAAGAGATTGAGTTTGATTCAGCACTGCAGAACCCCTGTGCAACGTGTCTCTCCAGCCTAAAATCCAACCTGCTTTAGTGAATTATCTTCACTGTATATTATCTGTTGCATTGAGAAGCCTTAGTTATTAAAAGGCCCTCAGCTGCTGCTGTGGCAACTGTTAGAGCAGGGATCACTCACACACACAGACCTTACTGTCTGGGAGATAAGATTATCTTCCTATTTATGAAAATGTGAATAAATTCTGAATATAATTATCCTAATAAACAAAGACTAGAAAATATGAAAATACCATAGATTATCAGGTGTGAGGGACTATTGTGAAAGTTATTATAGCTCTGACTGGGTATGAATACTGCTTTTGGAAATAACACACTTACTTTTTTCCATTCCTCACTGGGAAAAATGAGGAGCTCCCACATTCCAAAGACATTTATTTGGTTTTGTCCTTCAGGTCATCTGAGCTTTGGGGATACACACTGAAGACTTGAGGTCAATACTAAATATTATCTAGGTCAACTGTACAAGTCCAGCACTGTTCTTGAAAAGAGAAAATAAACAAATGCTTTCCTTAAAACAGCCCCTGGGTTTTTATTTATATTCCCTTTTCCTAAGGGAGCATGAGAAAGCAGATACTATTTAATTAAAGTTTTTAAATTAAATATTCATGCACCGACATATTATTTAACATAGATTTCATAATATTTCTTTTGAGATAATGCACTAGAGGAGAAACGTTACCCACATTTATCCTTTAACCAGAGTTCCGTAGCTCACGCTTCCCCCGAACAAATGCATGTTTTGGATGTAGCTTTCTCTAGTCTTACTTTTGTCTGGCACTGTGCTGTGGAACAAATAGATTGAGAGATGCAGCAATACGCATAACCTTTAGCTTAGCTGTTATCACAAGGAAAACAGTTACTGTTGCTATGGTTGTTTGGTCAAACTGTCACCCCATATCAACATTGTTACTATTCACACTTGACAAAAAGATATCTTAAAAAAAGAAGAGGGGGGAAAGTAAAGCAAAATGCTCTATAGAAGGCAACCCAATTCTCATCTAATCTTTTAAAAATCTGTTGTGCTAATGCCAGTCTCTATGCCTAGCATTAAAATCATATAAGACTTCAAATAAGGGTAAAGATAAGTAGAATGTAATGAAAAATGGAACATCCATGTATATCTTAACCTGATTACAGTGATGTTTAGATTTTTATTTGCAAACCACCCATAAGGTATTTTCAAGGTCAGGAAAATACTGTCTGAAAAAAGTAAAAAAAAAAAAAACCAAACCAAACCAACAAACTAAAGCAGGATGATTTTCAAGTACATCTAAACTGCATTAAATCTCTGTGCTATATGCTCTACAACCTGAAACTGATCCCATATGAGACTATTATTTCTCAGCATCTTGTTAGTCCTGCTTTGCACATAACCTTGTGAACTGCTCAGCTTTCTGAGTAACTACCCTCAGCCCTTAAGGCGTACCATCAACTTTTATGATTAGACTTGGAAATTTAAATTAAACTTTGTTTCAGACACAGCTGTACACAGCAAGGGTTTGTAAGTATTCCTGCAAGGTAAATTTTTAGACAGTTCAAGAGTCTAAACAGTGAAATACGTGAGCCAAAACAAAATTAAACAGATCCCACAACCAACCCATTCAGCCGAGCTGCGATAGAAACACAAAGTGCTTTTTATTCACAGATTTCATAGCAGTGGAGACGCCACCTCCCAGTGAGGGCCAAAGAGGATTACATAAGGAACGAGGCTCCCATTAAGCACAAACCCACTACAGACCACTAATACATACTGACAAGGTGCTTTTCGCTCCTCTCTATCCTCCCTTATCCATTTTTCACATGAGGATGGTGAAGGCACAGCATAGCACTGGGATCTGTCCTCCCCACAAACCCCTTCCAGTGCTCACCAGCTGCCCATGTTTTTATCCCACACTGTCTTTCCTTTCAGGGTCCAAGGTCTCAAAAAATGTCAGCAGTCCCAAAGCTGTTTGCTCAGAAACTCCAGATCCCCCCAGGTGCAATTTTGCAGTTGTAACTGGGGGGCTGGGGGGGGCGGGAATTGCAGGGACTTCCTGTGGAGATTCACCCTGTGGGTGTTCCCCACCACCCACCCCCAGGAAGGCTGCTCGCTGAAGGCAGACACGTGCTGTGTTGGGAAATGAGACAAGAAACCTTTCTGCTTAGCAGAAATCCAAAAGCTTAGATGAGAAACCGGTACACTCTTATCTTCCAGCACCAGCCTTGCTTAACACCCAGCTAAACACTGCTCACAAGGGACCAAGAGTGTAATGACACCAGGCAGCCCAGAGAGCTCTTCATCATGGTCCAAGTTCGCCAAGACTTCTCTGTACCCACAAGAAACGTGCTGATGTGCTCTGCTCATCCAGCTCCATCTGCAGCAAGACACAGAGGGTTGCTACAGGAGTCTGTTTTCCTAAAAATTCATTTGCTCTGCTGTCTTCAGGAAATAGGATGCCTGTTTCTGCCCTTCCAGGTATAATGGAGCCAATATTTTATCTGTTGGCTTCATGTGGAAGGGTGAGAAAGGTTGGTTTATTCCATCCTGAGGATAAGGCACAGAAAATGTGCCACTGATTAGTGCCTATTGCTGCAGACAAACAAGTGCCCATGTAAATATAAGTGGGCTTACTGAAAAATGGTGACAAACTATGTTCTTTCTGGTGTTTTAAGACAGACTGCTCTCGTTTTACATAACTGAGATTAGTAGTTTCCTACAAATTCATCCCAAAACAGTGGTTTAGCTGCAGTGACAGCTATTACTTTGCTTCTGCACATTCCTGCTATGCAGCCATCCAGCTCATAGGCAAATATAGATTAACATACACCCCACAAGTATTGAAAAACAAAAATGAGGCTATTATTAGAAAGACAGAGGTTGAAATCTAGAGGGTACCACTGTGTCCTGGCAATGCACACACGCTGCTCACGTACTCAACATTTCGCTAGAATCCTTTCTGGCTCCATCCTATGACTCCAGGTTTTATCTTGGACATGCCTCAGTCCTGATTACTACAGCACATAAGTTGTCAGTTGCATGTTTTGGAAGGCAAAGAGAAAAACAGGATGCTGACAGTTAGAGATATTTATTGGTTTTGAAGAAGTGAGGGGTAGGCCATAATAGGTTCTCTGGAAGCAATAACAGCACAGTATATTTAAGTGTAAATAGAATAATCACTTATATCAGCAGGGTAGCCAAGACTGCCATTTGCTCTGACATTAATGTATTTATTGAGTTAGTGTTCCTGAAGTCGGTATACTAATTTATTTTTTACAGTGATTAGACCCCACTGGGAGAGAAGAAAGAGAGGGTGAGATTGACCACCTATCTGACGAGCAGCATTTCCACCGATTCGTTATAAGACAGTTTGCAAAAACATTCTTCTCCCTCTCATACAGTGTCATTGCCACTTAACAACTCAGGAAAATCTAAAGCAAAAGAAGAAAATGCATCTGAGACATGAATGGAAGAAAGTCTAAGCAAATACCTATTGATAATGCTATTGTAGATACCGCTCCGACATAGTTGTCAGGCAAAAGGATAGGAACAAGCATTTTGATCTCAGTTCTCTCTCTCTTTGATACAAACTTGAGGCTCTACAGAAAAACAGAAAGCTACTTCAGTTCTCATCAAATCTCAAAGCAATTTTCATCTATAAGAGAACTGTGTGTCGTGGAATACAACATAATAAGACCCAAGTATGATATGTTGCTCAGCTTAAACCATCCCTCTAAGTCTGCCTGAGCTTTCTGCTAGCCATGCCAAACGTAACTCAGTAAGTCTCCCTCCAAGCTTTTGCAAGCATGATAAAGTCCCTTGGAAGGTAAATAGGTGTGTGTGTCTGGAGTGAATTGGGGGGGGTGTTTGTGCACACTGGTATGTATCCTTTACGTGCTCAGAAATCAAAGCAATGATAGATCATTTTCTAAGCTAGGAGCCAGCGAGGAATACTGCTGCAGCAATAGGGGGGAAATAAATTAGGGAAAGACAACAATGTAAGAAATGGAAGCATAAGAACAATCATCCTTCGGGGGCATTACTTATTCAAATGAGGGTGAGAAAGGACAAAAACTAAGTCAGCGCTGTTGTGTTACTTTATGTATCACGGAATGGAGAACAGAGATGGGCAGGAAGCTGGAGGGAAATAAACCTGAAACACGAGGGTAACTGTAGGGTCAGGAAGGACAGGGATGAGCTCTGAGCTGTCTGAACAGCACCATAACATACACAGGTACAGTTACTGAAGAATTGAATGATATTAAAAAAAAAATAATTAGAGAACAATGTGAATGACCAGCCCTGAACCTCCTCAGGATTTTCTTCCAACTCTGAACATCTTGCTTTTTAGGGGGTTTATTTACTGTAAATAAACAACATTTTTCACAGGACAAAAGCTGGGTGACCGCAAGCTCTACTTTTTGCCAAGCTGGAAAATCAGTGCCATGGCTGTTTCAGGACTCTACAAACAACGCTGCTCTCCCTGACTTGCCACAGCAGGACACAAGAAAGCTCTGCTCCTCCTCCAATTCACCAGGACACGAACTTGCTGCAATCCAAAGTTGCGCGGCGGCACTGACACAGCGCGGCGCGCGGCCCTGCGCTGGCAGCGGGTGGGGACTGCCACGGAGATCTTCACGAGAATTTTGGTAAGGTTGTGTCCTAAAATGCAACAGCTTATTCACTTCCACAAGATACTTTTCCTAGGTTATTCCCTAAAGCAAAGAGCTTATTAAAGAAACAGTCAAACCCTCAATCCTAGGGCTGCTAACTGGTGGTCATAGCACGGACTGTTTCTGTTTCCTTCCCACACTGTTTATCATTACTACCCATAGTCTTCCTTCACACCATTTTTTACCAGGAAATGGCAGGCCCATTCCACACTGTGTGAAAAAACAAACATCTTCTTACAAGTTGAAAAATTAAACCAACATAGACTCCAAGGGGAAATTTCAGTCCCTTTGCAGTAAGAGGTGGGGGCTCCCACCCTCTCAAACCTCCTGTGACTGTGACGTATCCACGCAGAGCCCCTTTTTCAGCTCAGACTAAAGTGCCAAACTCCACTTTAGCAAAACATGCTGGCAAAGAATTGTTCAAGTTGGAAAAGCTGATATTGATTCGTGTGGAAAATTTAAAAGAAAAGTCCTACTTGACTTCACCTGGCAGAGGTTCAGTAGCGGCCGAGGCACAGATGCCAAATAAGCCCAGATCCAGGAGAGGAACCTAGCTGTCAATTACAGCGACTTTGGGCTTTAGCTAACAGACTAGAAAAGGCACCACAGATAGATGAGTTTCTAAATTTGGGAAGACACACATCTTCGGCATCTTGTTTGACTCATGAAGACAGAAAACCAGCAATGTAAACAGTAACACAGGCCATGGATTTCAGAACTTGGCTCCTAATGTCTAAAAAGGCAATTTTTGCTAGGTGCTTTTTATAGACACTAGGTCCAAAGGGTGAAAATGGGAATTGTTAAGGCCAGTGCAGAACTAAATATCTCTTAACTAAGACAGAATTAATCCACTGACTAACTTACAAAAGGACAGGGATGTTGTAAATTTGCCATCACACGGAGTATTTAAATAAACACCTATGTTTTTGTAAAGGATGTTTTTCCATTGAACCACACTTGTTTTGTGTGGCTTCAAGAACACTGCATTTGGCACGACAACCCTAGATGGAATCGTACTCCTCAGACAAAACTGTACCCCTTTTATTGGGCCACAGAATCAGACCAGATCACAAAGCAGAACTATTACTCTACCCTTTGGTTTTTAAACCACAAGTCCCATAAAATGTAAAGCGAGAGCATCTTGGATGACACATACACTCTTTTCTCCAGAATAACTTTTCTGTCTAAATCTCTCATCTGACAGGACTACTAGGAGCTCTTTGATTATATTAGATCAGGATAGTAAGGGCCAAAAGGGATGCTGAACAAATTCTTAAGACTGTTTCTGGTCAACACGCAAAGCAGATTTCAAGGAGACCTTCTATTCAACCCTCCACAGTAGGAAGCTGAGATATGAAGTAGATATGTGCACAGATGGAAAAGAAAGATTCCTATCACACAGCCTTCCCCTGGCTTTGACCTTCCTTCACACTTGCAAAAAGAAAAAAAGATAACCAATGCCACTGCCAGCCAGGCTTAAAGTCCTCTAAGTAAAACTTGTTCAGGGGAGATATGAAGCCTTCCCCAGACCTGGGCCTCCGTTTCTCTTCTGGTTTCTCAGCCACAGTGATGTGCAGCTGCATCTGTCACGAGGCATTACCTTATGTCAGCGACGTAGTACAATAAGAGATACAACTAGTTCTGGCACGTAAGAAAATGACAAATCAGTCTAGAGAATTTGAAGAGACAGTTTTCTGGAGGAACGCAGGTGCAGAAGCTGGGCTTTAACAAAAGTTCTTTCAAATCCACTAAGTAAACAATAAAACAGGGCATTTTATCCCAAGTAGATTTTAGAAATGAAGATTTCTATCCAAATGTTTTACTACAGCTGCAAGCCATAGATTCGAAAACTAACAAACAAGATTCCTTTCAAACTCCAACATGAAGTGAATGGCAGAGAGTGAAAGAGACTGAAAATTTCATATCCATTAGGATCCCACAACTACATTTTAATCAGGAATCAAGTGCAGATTATAAGAAATTGTCCAGTCTGTATGTCTTATCGAGTCTTTCACCAGAAGGGCAACCACTTCATGGCTTTGGAGTTGCATCCTCATATAGGAATAAGCAGAGAACAAAGACCTTAAGCGAAGCTGCAGACCTTTTAGCACAGAGACTATCCTACCCTTACAGAGTCCCGGTAAGAAAGGGAATTCCCTTTATTGCCAGCCTATTATATTCTACCTTCACTGTCACAGAATCATCTAGGTTGGAAAAGACCCTTGGGATCATCGTGTCCAACCATTAACCCTACTCTACAAGTTCACCCCTAGACCACATCCCCCAACACTACATCTAAGTGATGCTTAAACACATTCAGGGATGGGGACTCAACCACCTCCCTGGGCAGCCTATTCCAATCTCCCACCACTCTTTCCGTGAAGAATTTTTTCCTAGTGTCCAGTCTAAACCTACCTGTCCTTTCCTGCTGCTATGAAAGGTTCTGGGTGCAAGCAGTACAGGTATTAAATGATCCCATATACTCTGTTATTAAGGTTAAGAGATGTTTTCACCAGATGAAACACCTTTTTTTTACTTCACTTTCTGTCTACTGCCATCCAACGCATTGCCTCTTCCGATAAAATAATGGTTGAAAACAAGGAGGAGATTCTTGCTGTTCTACCCTCAGCCCCCAGGACACTGATGAAAACTTCCTCCTAACCCCACTCACTGAAGCATCATTCAGCCTCCTCCCTAAAGCCACGAGATATTCTTCAGCAGTCTAGTCAAAGCTTCCTGGACTGAAACTCGGGCTATGAGATCCTCCAAATGTAAGAGAATCGGGAGCAGCCTCTGAGCTACAGCAAAGGAGAGGAGGGAGCAGGTTCTTCTCCTTTCATGCATGGGATGGCCTTGGAGAATCTCCCATCTCCACACCTTCCACTGATGCCAGTGGGAGCAGGAAAACACAAAAATGTCAATGCTAAGATGAAAATTAAGAGTAAAATATAATTTTTAACATTAAAAAGGCAAAAATAAAAAGCCCCAAACCAACCAACCATACAAGAACTGGCATGAAAAGGTGGATGCTGATTTCACCCAAACACCCCAGATAATTTTACTGTATGATTTTAGTACCTCAGAGCAGCCTGCCTCACTGATGTTTTGCCAGTACTAGAGATAATCTTTTGAAATCAAATTATGTGTGTGCAACATGAATTATGCTTTTGGCTTACACTGCAGCAAAACTGCACATTTTGCACTACTTTAGTTTTTGTACAGGAAGGGAAGAGAGAAAGAAAAAAAAATATATAATTATGTGTCAAAACCAACTTATCAGAGATGCAGATAACTCCAGACACAAGGGACATCTTAACTCACAGGGAAGATACGTGCTATCAGATACATACATAACAGTTTTTATTCGTGCAAAGTTACTATCAGCATGAAACTATTTTAATATCTTCACAGGAACGTAACGTTTCTTGGAAATAACCTGCCATCCCAGCACACTTGCAGCTAACACTGACGACCCACAAGCTTTTTCCAGTGACACATGATTCAAATGCACACAATATTTTTGACGTGGTGAGATGACTGAAATACGTTACTTACATACAAGACTGGGAATCACTTATCACCCAAATTTGAAACCAAACTCCAAATATGGTTCTTTATTTACCTCCATAAAACATCTGATATAGTTCCTGAGAAGTCTCTTAGCAGTACTGGAGCCTCAGCTGCTGTTTCTAGAGTTTTCTCAGCATGAAAAATACTAGGACCTATAATATGGAATCCACTGGCCTAACAAGGATTCATTTTTCCACTCACTGGCACACCAATTTAATTAAGACACCAAACCAATTAATAAGCTCTGCTAATAAGAACCCGCTATCTATTAGCATATGAAGCTAAAGCAATTTCTCCCCGTGACTCTTTATGAGAGTAGTTATTCACTTGGTAACCAGTTACATAGTAACAGCACTAAAAAATACCATTGTTAGAGGACTAAGCGGATGGGAAATTAAATGCTGTGTGACTTACATGACATCATTTAAAAAAACATATATCCAGTGAGAATAAAAAGCAAGTAAGAAATTCCTGCAAAGAACAGTGAAAAATAAATGTGTCCCCATGTTTGTCAAAGCCACTTGGGTCAGCCGTATCCACACACACTTAGCTAAACTTTCAAGGACCTTGGTGGCCTTGCAGACTGCCATAGATCTGTAAGACATCAGGGTCACAGCAGTAACGGGCACTGTTAAAACTAAGGTCACATTTAAGCCCGTTAAGTTTTCTCACTGTGCTCTCAAAATACTGGTAAATTAAAAAGAGTTAATTAGCAACTCCCTCCCACTTCAAGCAGGAGGGCAGAGAGCACCAACGCCAGCCTCACCTGCCCGGGACACTTCCTGCAGCGATGAGCCAAGTGAGCATCTCTGCCAAGCGTATTTCAAATCCACCCACATGACATAATTTTGCAAACTACCTGAAGGAAAGGATCATCATTTGAGAAATGTTCTCTACCAAGTAGGCACAATTTCATCTATCACCTTCTGGTAATTGCTGTCTCCAACCGTCACGTTCCACTAAGTTGAGCAAAAGGAAATACATCCATCACCATGAGGAAACACATTCAATTAGACCAGTTCTTTTTTGCTCTTATTTATGACAATTTCTGATTTTTATTTTCACTGAATCTGATTTCGAGGTGTCTGTCTACATCCTGAGGAAGTTGTTGGAGGATGCTCCCAAATTTGTCCCAGTTGCTAAGATAAGAGAGAGACCAGTTTGAAGAAAGATTCAGAGAAGGAAGAACTACCAGAAACAAAACATTACAAGTGAGATGGAAAGAGATTTCTTGCAGCATCCTAACTGTAGCATACCTACAGTAGCTATACCTGTAGCTTATGCTAGGCTAGTAAAAAGTAACAGAAAGCCTTCCAAATCATGAAAAAACGTAGTGTTTCCAGAAGTTTCTGGCCTCCTCAATGAACTTCATCCAAATTTCATCCAAAATAAAAATACTGCAAACATATTTGCCATTCTTGAATGGGAATTCTCAAATAAGCCAACAGGAAAGCAAAGGGTGTCTGACTGAGTCCCCCTATGACACACAGATGAAGCAGCAATCTAGCTGTGAAATTTAAGAGATGAAAAGTACTTCTTGAACTCAGCTGTTTTGCCAGCTCCCTATCTGGCATTGACTCACTGCAGCCAAGTGGATAGCAGCTGTACTTTTTGAGGATCCTTCACAGGGGGCATTGACTAACTCAGTAAACTCCCATTTTTACACCTTTGTATGCAGGGGTATGTATTATGTATTTGCTTGAATGCCCTTGCTTGGCATAACTAAATACGTTTCTTTCAGATGACTCCAAGTGCACTTCTCCCTGTTGGCTCTGGCTGTCTCTGCTGAAGAATGGATGTGGAATTTCAGGACATTTCATCCACAAGAAAACATCAAAGCTGAACATGAAGTTTGTTGAGCTGACTGTTAATGGAATCTTTCCCTACGAGGAGAGAGAGGGAGGAGAAGACAGTAAAAATGAAGAAGCTGACCTTATTTTTGGCCAAGAATCTATTAATATTAATGGCAAGTATGAAAAAAAGTCAGCATCCCTCAGTGATGTGAGAATTGCACGTCAGCAAATGACGCAAGAATAACATAAAAATAAAAACTCTTAGAGGTCTTCTCAGGTTGGGGCTTGGCTTTGGTTTCTGTTTGTTTTCTTTTTTAAATCCAGAGCATTTAAACTGTCCTGCAAATTCTTGCAATGACAAAACAGGTGGGGTTACAATCTGCAGCAAGGGGCAGGAATGAAGAGGAAAGAGAATAAACTTTATAAAGCCACTTACCTGAAGAAAAGCAACTCTAATCAAGGAAATGTGTACAACAAAAAGCAGCGCTTAACACACAAAGTATCTGTAATTTCCAACAAGTTTTCTTTAAATGCAGGATTTTTCAAACTCTGAGTAGAAACTTCAATGGAGCAGAGATCCAATGAACATGCCCTCTTACATCAGAGACAAATGAAATTTTTCAGAAGTGATTAATCACAGTGAATAAAATCTCTCTTTCCTTCGTGCTAAACAATTATATAGCTTTTCAATTTAGAATTTGATCTTTAATGCAATGCTGAATTTTATTGCTGAGCTCCAGCTTTAGTCTATGCTGATGTACATAGCAGGTGTGGTATCGGATCTTCTGTTTGCCCTCCAGGACATCCATGTCACATTAAACTGCCTGAACATCAGCAATTAAATGTGAGATGCTGTTGAGGAACATCATCAGATACAGAGAAAGAGAAAAACCTGAGGCTCTCCAAGGAAATAATTGAGAGGTGAAGGGTAGGAGGAAATAACACATCGATAGGAAATGAACTCTGCAGAGTTTCCAAGCTATACTCAAGAGGAAATGGTACTTTAAATATCAATGTTGCTTGAAAATTAAGGCAAAATGGAAGAGGAGGGCCACAAGTTGATGAGGATGAGTCAAGAGTAGTCAAGAGGGTTGGCATAGAGTGCCATCCAGACAGGCTCTGGACAGCAAGGCTTCCACCTGAACCTGCAACTAGAAGCCTGAGAAAAACTCAAATTATGCATGTGACACAGAAAATCACTTTTGACAGGAATAAAAGAATTAACCCAATTCTAACATTTCTTACTGTATTTCTTCTATTTATAAAGAAATTAATTGCTACAGATGCACACACAACCAGGCAGAAAGTTCAGAGATGATATTAGCTTCTTTCCAGAAGAAAGAGAAAGACAAACTGTTGACAACATCCATGTGACTTATTTTATCACCTGCAGTGGTCAATCTCATTTTTTCGTAGCGATGAAATATTCAGGCAATGTAATCTCCAAAGCTAGAGAAAAATGAAACCCAGCAAATGAACAAACAGCCACAAAAAAACACAGAGAATATCATCTCCTGGAAAAGACTCACTAATGGATCTCCTAAACTAATCTGTGTCATCATTCAGCTAGTATTTTAATCACCAAGGACAGCTTCCTCCCAGTGTCCTGAATTCCATAAATCAAAACCAGGTTTAATTAGAATAGTTTCCCAGCAATCCCTTGTACATATAGCTGTGACTTCAACTAAAAAGAAATAGTCAGAATAAAAGCATACATCTAGCCCAGCAGCAGCACAAATAAAAGACATGTTTTGTGAAAAAATTCATTTTCCCCATTTCTGTTGTGACTGGTTCTGTTATTTTTTTCATGAGAGACTCGACCACCAGTGATCTCCCCAAGGCAAAGCTTACGTGAATGGGATCCTGAGCTGGCAGCACCTGATGCAGTCAGAAAAATCGCTCTTTCTAAAACAGCTCCAGCAGACTGCGAGAAGTAGAAGCAACCAGAAGAGGACTGAGGCAAGACCTTCTCGCCCTCTATGACTGCCTGAAAGGAACTTAAGAGTGAGGTGGGGCTCAGACTGTTCACCCAACTAAAAAGTGATAGGACAAGAGGAAACAGCCTCCAATTGCACCAGAGGAGGTTTAGGTTGGACATCAGGAAAAGTTTCTTCCCCAAAAGGATTGTTAAGGCCTGGAACAGGCTGCCAAGGGAAGTGGTGGAGTCCCCACCCCTGGAGGGATTTAAAAGACCTGATGATGCAGCACTGAGGTACATGGTTTAGAGGTACATGGTTTAGAGGTGGATTTGACAGTGTGAGGTTTATGGTTGGACTCCGTGATCTTAGGGGTGTTTTCCAATCTAAACGATTCTCTGATTCTACCTATTAGCTATAGACAATTGCTAGGAACCTCCTGAAATACCTGTCTCCTTCAAAAGAGCTAATAAGGAACCTTCTGACTCCTGTTTCTCTGTTTTGAAGGATCATAGTGGCAAACTCTTTCTAAAGGGGCGGGTTACCAGGCTGGCTCTGCCAGACCAAGGTGATCATTAGGCTTTCAGAGCTCCCGAAGAGCTGTCACCACTCCCAGTACCTCTGCCAGCCCTCACATTGCTAGCACTTCATGCTGCTTTGGGCCTCTCTACCCCAATCTTTTGGTGTGCTTCAGCCAACAAGCTGCCTCTGCTGCCACCTCCTGTTCCCCACAGAATGGCAGGATGGTACTTACAGTATTTGCAATTCCTAAAACATCAAGTATGCATTTAAAAAAAAAAAAAAAAAAAAAAAGGAACAAGAAAAGATTCAATTGCTGTCTCTGAAACTTCCCATTGCTCTGGGACTCAAAAGCATCAGTGCTGTTTGCACGAAGCTGAACACCCACTGCTGCATTTCTGGTTCTTCTTAATGCCAAAATCCCTGTTCCTAAGGTAAATGAAATTAAAGAGCTCAGTGGTGCAAATATTAATCTTCTATGCTATAAATATTTTGATACCAACCAAAACGCTGTCGGATTCCTAAAGCAGCTTAGAATACATAACTGAATCCTTAATTCCTCTCCCCGTTCTCCCTGATCCCTCACAGTTTTCACTGTGCCATTCAGGCTGAGCTCTGTCGGACACTTAAAGGTCCCTAGAAATACATCAGGTTGCCAGAGTTCCATGATTTTGGCTGTACTTGCTCTCTTAACCCCAGGGGAAATGGCAGCAGACCAGGTCATACAAAAACTGTGTGGGCTTCTTTTTCTTTTCCCTTAGGTTAAGCACACTCATTCCCAGCACATTTACTGGTTTCTCTAAACTTGGCATCGCACTAACTGCAAAATCTCCAGTCTGCAAGGCATTCATGGAACGGGTAAACAACTCAAGCAAGGCCACAAAGCCCAAAACGGATTAGAAATAAAAACCTCAGGTCAGTGGCTCAGGGGGCTGTTCAATCAAATTGAAGGATTGCTTCATCTACTTATGGCAACAGAAGATTTGTTGAAGAAATACTTAAGATTTTACCTAAAAAAAAAAAAAAAAAAAAAAGGCATTTCTTTCGAGTCTCTAATCTGCATTTCAGTCACTCCATACCAGACAAATGTGTCGTTTTAAAATGTATCATATAACACAATCTCTGCTCTATTTCTCCTCTTGCCAGCGGAATAATTGCCAGAGTAATACTATTTGCTTGAAGATAGTTGTTCTCAATATATACCAGTGTAAGAAAAAGGAAAATCACTTAGTTAGAAATGAAAAATAGGGGATCTAGAGCCTTTGAATCTGGGATTTGCATCTAGTGAACAGAAAAAAATGAATGTATGGATGCATTTAATCTAGACCATTATGGGAAATCTAATGTGACTCATTCCTATCAATGCAACTCAGCAGGTCCTCCTGCAGGCAGAGGGAAAGCTGGGAAAGCTGTGAATGTGAGCCAAAGTATTACGAAATAGGTACAATTGTGGGGGTTTTTTTCCATCCCCTAGCATTCAAAATACTTTTTTTTTTTTTTCCCTGAAAGGGATCAATTCTCTAAGAAGACTGAATTATGCACATCTCATTTACTGGAAGAAAACATGAGAAGAGTGGTTTACAGGAAAGGAAATGTATAAGAGAAAGGCTAAATCGGGTCTCTAAGAGTTATTTTAACTAAGAATTCTGTATTTGTTTTGACATTTTTTCACTTGGCTCTTGAAAAGTACATTAAACAGGAGGAACCGCTGATGAATTTTTGACAGTACATCTGGTTTCTGCTGGTTTGATTTTTTAAAGGCACCTTGTAACAAATTCTCCAAACCCCATATCCTAATTGCATGATAGCTCAAATATTCCAGGAATTATGCAAAATTAGCCTTCTTGCATGTATAATCTGAACCATTCTCTGACAGTCAATACACAACTGCTCAACAAAGGTGTTTTTGTCAGCAGAGAATAAAAGAGCAGCAGGTCTCACCGAACTGTATAAACTCTGGAAATCTAGTCATGAAGGGCTAAGTCAAAGTCTGGCATGGGCCCACTTCAAGTATTTTTGGTGGGATTTTGTAAACAAGCCTCAGCATCCCTTTACACGGCTGGAAGAGTAGAAAGACTGTACTGGAGCCAATCAAAAGGGAGGGGGAATTTTTCTAATGTTTTATTAAAAAATTGTCTTTTGTGAATTTAAAAAAAAAATAGAATCTGCACAAATGCAAAGATCACTCGGTTCTGTTCCACGTGTACTGGGATGTAAATGAGAGGTACTGCCACTGGCCAGGGAATAACCAAACACCATGTTAACTGGGATCAGCAACCCCAGATCCTACTTCCCGTGGTTTGTAACAAAGCAGGTTCTGGCCTTAGTTTTAAACTCCCAACCATTTCTTTCCTGAGAGGACCTGTGTGTTCCTAATCAAGGCAGAAGGGGAGCCTATCCATTACAAATGTACTGGTAAGCTCCAGAAGAGAGAAAAACAACTGGGTATTGCAAATGATTTGGAGACAACAATGAAATCAAACAAAGCCTGCAGCAATTTGTTTCATATCGTACACTGACAGAATTTTGAGTTTAATAATTCTTATAGAATTATGGTTGACAGAAATGCTGTAGAAGAAGTTGTGGTGTGAACAGATGAAAGCACCCACACACCATCTACAGGTGTTACCCCAACCCACCCCAGGTAAAGGTGACGTGAGTGAAATTTTTCCTAGAGTTATCATTTTAGTGCTCTTCATTTACTCTGCACTCTCAAAGAGGTAAAATCCCACACACAAACAGCTGCGGTGAGCGCTCATGAATTCACAGCCCACCTTCCCTCGTGGTAACATAATCATTTGCCCATGTACCTGAAGGTAATACAGACATACGTCAAATTTTACTAACGGGATCATGGCAGCTGTCACTTTAATTTGGAATTATGGCAGTGAGTTCTTCATCAGCATTTTGCTAATCATATTTAGCATTTTAGCATTTATGAGGCTTAAAGACAAGTCCAGGCACAGCTGCCTTAGGGAATCTGCGTGGCTGTGTGGTGGGCAGTGCGCTGGGCTTTGGTTGTGCCACTCCTGGGCCTTTCCCTGTACGCACGTTGGTGAGAAACACCTTACAAAAAGAGGATAAAGTATTTTTAAGTGCAAAGTTAAAGTGGTTTCCACCACACAGATATGGCAGTAGTGCTACGTGGGACCTAGAAGCGGGTGTAGAAAATAATTTTTAAAAATCTGGTTTGTTTTTTTATTTTCCTAAACCTGAAGGCTTATGTTTACTGGTAAGTTTCTGAGAAGTTCTCCCCTGCAATAGTATGGCCCTTTAAGGTGGCTGGTCAAAAGCTTCAGTGCAAAATGCACGAAGGTCATACATTAACATACATTGATTACCTGTATCTTTAAATGTAAATGTTATCTGCGCAGCATCTGATAGAATTATGACAGTAGCAGTCAGTAAACATCACTGACGTTCAATTCTCTCTTCTGAAGCTTTACAATACCTCTGATACTGCATTTTTTAATTGGGATAATATTCATTATGCAAATAGGAAAACTACTCCAAAACACAGCAGGGTCTGTTTCTCAGAGGATTTCACACCTCGTTTCCCTGGGCACTGCAGCCTTAGACAGAGGGTGACAGGGTTCTCTGGCACTTGTGTCATAGCACCAACAGCCTGCTCATGCGTGTGCATGTCTCCAGCTCCTCCGAAAGTGGCAGTTGAGATTCAGCCCAGCAGCACTCCCACCCCATCAACCATTCCTCCTCACCTCCAGAAAAATGTTCCGGGCCACGGTACATCTACTGAAAACGTCTGAAGTGAACTGCTGGTAGTAGATACACCACAGGCTGGAAGTCCCACTCTTTGCATACATATAACCACTGCTCCTACTCAACACCAGTTTTCTTTCCAGCAAGAAAATGGATGGTTTCATGCTACCTGGCTTCTGTCCTGTGACAAGCACGCGGTGCCTGGCTGCTGTGGCTGCTGCACAGTTGGGCAGCCAGAAGCCTCATCCCCACTGCCTGAGCCTTTACCACAGTCCCCTGCAACAGAGATCCTCTGTCTGGAGTCCGAAGCAGAAAGACTTCATGTCTGTGATTTAGCTTGAACTTAATTCATGCCGTGATACCTAACTCTGCAAACACCAGAAAACCAGAGGGAAACGGGAACCACTCCTACCTAACCTTAATTTCTCCCATTTTAAGAGCAACTGGGTTACTGGCAGAAATTTGAGCCACGCTGACTAACGGTGCCACCTTGGACAATACTCGCCCATGCTCTCGATGCCACAGGGGCACTAATACAATCAATACCTTCTCCTCTAATGTCCAACAGCTTCAATCATAGCGTCGCAGGACACGTGAGTAGCGATCAAGCAGTTAACAGCTCCATGGCCAACCTGGCGATGCCCAGATTCTCATGCATCATTGATAAATCTGTACATTTTCCCTTGGTCTGATAGTGCCCTTTCCACCCCCTCCAGGCAACGCACAACCACCGCTCTCTATCAGTCAATAGCCCAGTGCTCTTTTGACATTCTTTTGAATCCATATAGTTAATTAAGGTATGTATGTATATCCAAAATCTATACTTATTAAGCCTGGATTACAGAGCTCTTTCCTTGCTCGGTCTGAATAACCATACAAAATATGAATAACCAGACAAAGAAAGCTGCTTCAGTTCCTGTGTATTTATTTGGCATGAGATCTGCCATCAAAGAAAAGAGTGTCATTACTTGAGCACCAGGCCTTAAGTGATAGATTCCAAGTGCATCATTTTTAGAGCCATTAAAGGTTATCAGGCCTATATGGTTGCTAAGTTACCATGAATCATGAAGGAAAATATAAGATAATGGTAGGCAGACACTGTGGTGTTTATCAGAGTATGTTCTCTGCATCTTTCTTAACGGAATCATGATTAGGATCATTTTCAACAGTTCCCGTCTATTTTCCAGCTAGGTGCAAGAATGCAACTGCATTAAGTTGGCAAACATTGTTTATAATTTGTATTTTGCCAAGAGTAAATGAATTTGTGGAAGTCAAGATTTGTAATTGCTACAGCAGAATTTATTAATAAGTAAGAGCGTGTGTCTGTGTGCAGGTTTCTTTCCTGGCTATTAAATCGTATCTTCAGACTTGGAATGAAATCATCCTTCATTGATTTCGAGTATATTCTGTGATAACACTGACTGTGCTTTCAAAGAGTTTTTAAATTAAATTTGTAGCTGAGGTAATTGCTGTTGCAAAATTATGCAACTAAAGTAAAGCTTCATGCTGCAGCTTTCTTGATATTATAATTTAACTGCCTCTTTTCTAAATCATAAAAGTGTGAGATGCCAGATTAGGACAAAGCATTAGGTTATTACTGAATTATTTATGTTTTATCTCTGGAAGTAGCCTGTGAGAAGCAAAGGGATGAATCCATTGTGCAGCGAGCAGTGCTCGTGCCATACCCCACAAAGTCCTCTCTGTGTTTACTCTCCCACCAGTCTAAAATGGTGAAGTCCAGGATGGGAAGGTGTGCAAATCAACCACTCTCTCTGACTTGCTGCCCCCACAAATAAGCTCATTTATAAGGATGTAATTCCTGCAACAACGGACGGAATAGTCACACTAACTACTATTCAAAAACTTAATAGGTGCTTATTTGCCATGTAGGAAGCCCACAAACTTGAGGGCAACATCTCCCATAACCCACAATATTAAGCCACACATGGAAACCCTAAAAAATTCTTGGTGTCAGCCCTGGATTACAAGGTACCAATGAGAAATTTTCTGGCTAGAACACAGTATTTCTCCAAAAGAAATTCTCAACTAAACTGATTTTACACCACAGCCCCTAAAACATCATTCTGAATTCTATACAGTCTTTGTTAAAAAAAACAAATAAACAAACAGAAAAAGTAGGCTGTGAATATTTTAGATACATCCCCTTTAAAAAAGCAAAATTAGTCTGAATTCTTGGCAAAGCACTTCGGTTGGTGTGATATCCAGCAACTAAAGGTCATGTGTAGACATGATAATCTCATCTATGTTCAGAAGAGGTCTTACTTGATAAAGGACCAGTAGAAGCTATGCTATTGTGACATGACACTATCACAACATTATATCTGCACGGTATTCAAAGAAAGGCTTACGACAGAAGGAAGACAAACGTTAGACAAGTGAATTTCCCTTATCCAAGCTTTCAAATAAAGCATCTTCTCATTCTGCACTAGAGACGGATTTTAATACAATTTGCCAACTACCTTTCCCAAGACCTAACAAAATAGAGCTAAGGTGAGAAAAGAGGCTGGAGACACATGGCAGAAGACACTAAGCAGCCCAGGAGATCCAACTGACATTACATGACAACAATGAGCCTGCAACTTCTGCAAGATTTAAACCAGATCTCCCACAAAACAAGACTAGTGACACTTTTCTGGAAGTATCCCCTCCGTGTCAGTATGTAGCCACTGTATTTAGCTTGCAGCTCTAACTCAAAATGCAGTTTCCCTGTCCTTGACAAGAACCACAAACAACTCTCTTGGAACCTAACTCTTTCAAGAACACTGGGTATTTGGACATTCATTTAAAAAACAGAAGATCAGTAGAGGAGCCAAAGAGAGATCCTCTCACAACAAAGAGGAGGGGCAGTCATATTTCTAATTTTCCTGGCACCTGCAAAGATGAATACACAATGACATCTGAGTACTGTTACTTTTTAAAAGTAAATGAGCCTTGAAGATTATCTGTCAGCTAAAATGTACCCAAGGGCTTGCTTTGCAATGTTTCTTTTTTAAAGAATGTTTGTTTTAACATTATTGTTGTAACCAGCCAAAGAAAAATGTAGAGCCATCATAAAAAATATGAGTAGATACCCAGTTGTTAGAGCTGGTTTAGGAACAATCATAGGAGTGATGGACTGTGTGACCCAGGAGAGGTTCCTTCCAACCCTAATGATTCTCAGAATTGATTTTCTTTTGCAACTCACTTTCAGTTAGTGCTTTAGAAAAAAATAAAAAGGGTTAGATCAATGCTAGCTTCAATGACACAGCCATTCCAGCTCCTGCAGCATTTTCTCACCATGGCAATCTCTTTATTTTCTTATTTGTATGAAGACCATTCTCTGCTTTTCTGTTCTTGGTTGGACATAAAAATAAGGGGTTGGGCTCCTAGTCTGTTGACTCCAGGCTCAAATGCAACGTTAATACAAATTAGCAGATAAAACTCCTAGTAAATCTCTCAGCGAGTGAGTGTATAGTTATTCTGCCCACAGTTTGGAAGAAGTGATCTTTGCATTCATTATCACACTTGCTAAATAAAGGCTTCTCTAGCCAGAAGCTAGAACAAAATTGCACATAGAAGAAATGTGTCTATCTTCAGAAAGATGCATTCTGTAAATTTAATATTGCAGGACAGCCACCCAGTTCTGTACAAACTGCTAAAATCTGACAGACACTTAATGACATATTTCCAGCACTCCTCATTTTCAGTCAGCAGATTAGAAGGAGGATAGCATTATATCTCTGCTTCCTTCCCTTTTCAGTCCACTGGCAGAGTAGTCTGGGCTTAAACAAGAAAAGAAAACAAACCCCCCTATGCCTTTCTAATGAACTGTTACTTCTACCTCATTTTTCTAGAGTTTCTGTCTTTCCTTTTGGTACCCCGTGATCTAACTGACAAAAGGGGTCAGGAATCATCAGGCTGCATCTATGGCATAACTTTGTTTCATGCTGTAAATCAAACCTATGTCCTGAGCCTGCTATTGCTGAAACATTCATAATTTGCTAAAATATTCATAACTTGCATTCGCCACATTATGAAATACCATCTGCTGTGTATTGTCCAAAGCCCTGCAGCAGGAAGACTCACTGACCTGACTGCTGTCCTGCGAGTCTTTGCGTCCACACTGGTGTCCACCTACAACTTGCCACCATAGCACCTGAAGTGTTGACTTGGACTCTACAAGCTCTCCTAACTCAGCTTCTGAAACCATCTGTTGTTACAGGCCCCCACTACAAGAAGGACATTGAGGGGCTGGAGCATGTTCAAAGAAGGGCAATGAAACTGGTCAAGGGTCTTGAGAATAAGTCTAATGAGAAGCACCTGAGGGACCTGGGATTGCTCGGGAGGCTCAGGGGAGACCTTCTCGCTCTCTACAACTACCTGAAAAGAGTTTGTGGCAAGGTGGGGGTTGGTCTGTTCTCCTAAGGAATAAGAGACTGGACAAAGGGAAATGGCCTCAAGTTGCACCAGAAAAGGTTTACATCAGGGATCAGGAAAAATGTATTCACTGAAAAAGGGTGGTCAAGCATTGGAACAGGCTGCCCAGAGAAGTGGTTGACTCCCCATCCCTGGAGGCATTTAAAAGACATGTAGATGTGGTGCTGAGGGACATGTTTTAGTGGTGGACTTGGCTGTGCTGGGTCAATGGTTGGACTCTAAGATGTCAAAGGTCTTTCCCAACCTAAAGGAACCTATGATTCTAACTGCTTCCCCTCCCACCCCCACTGCCCAAGTATAACTGTCTATATGGACTGCTGCACTGTGGCTGGAGATCAGTAAAGAGTAACCCTGGGGCATATCTGAGTGTCCTCACTCAAGAAGGTTTGTGATGAGATGGAGAGACTAGCACTAACTCATTGGGACTGGCAACTGGGATGATCACAGTGAATACGTAACAGGTTATGGGCATCCCAAGATGTCCCTTTCAAGGCAGCTGCCCATAAATTAATTGCAGAGCAAGAGGCCCAGATATTTCTCAAGGAGTCAAGCTGGTTGGAGGTATAAAGAAGGATGTTTAAAAAACTTAATCAAATAATCAGAAACACCAGTGGTTTTAGTGCACCACACAGTGGCCCTCTCCAAACTGCCTCAAGCATTCTCATGGCCTGCTATGACTGTCTTTGACCTGTACCATGGTCTCACCTAGAGAGCAGGTGGTTTGCTGCTAGAGCCACATGCTATATAGCAAAGCAGCATGTTAAAGGCACAGACAGTCAGGACCTCACATTGAAGCAGGAACCATTATGAAATGACAGCACAGATGCACACACCTTGATATATTCATCCCTGGGAACGCTGTTCCGCTGCTTCATTTGCCCTAGACACTTTGTACCTCGTTGCAGGCAAGACTTAAATTTGAAAATCCAAGCAGCTGGAGACAGACCTCTCCCTGGCAAGCCCTGTGGAAATCTCCTTCATGCAGAGTTAGTAGCAGTCAGTCTCCTCTAGTATTTGTCATGTATCTTATTTTTGCATTTCTCACTTTAGCAGCTCTCCGTACCAATGAGAGTGCAAGGGCAAGCTGCACAGAGAAAAACTGGCTTGTCTATACAGCAGCAAGACCATCCTTTTAACTGCCTTATATAGTAGTTTATATTAAATGTTAGTGCTAATTTTCGCTTTGGCTTTTCAGATGTTAACATCTCTTCAGCTCCAGATAGAACACCTTAGCTCTGCTCTAACCTCCAGCAGGCAATGGCAGTGCTGACACTTTCTGTGCTGCTGGAGAAGCCTGGGAGCAGCTGCAGCCCAGGGCCTCTGGCTCCTTTGTATTACTGCTCTTCTGTGTTGTCCCCATTTAAGTGCTGATGCTGAGAATTAGCAGAGGAAAGTTTTCCCATTCTCACCTGCTCTAACTCACCTATCTCCATGGTGAATTCCCTCAGTCAGCGTAGACCACCTTGTGCAGCTGACACAATTTCCTTCACCTCGTACCAATATAATCCAATCAGTTCATACTGCAGAAGGAAGACGTGCGGTACTTTGTGTTTGGCATGACACCTTCCCATCCTGCCTTCCAGATTTGGCAGCGCCAAACATTTTAACAGGTCCAAAGTTACCTGCTCACTGTAGGACACTTTGCTAATTGATGGCTTTAAGCACTGTCCTAAATCCAAGCAAAGTCTACGCCTTGTGCAATTTTTTTTCCTGACTGTGCTGCCTTTCTTATCACACACACCTCCTGTATCGTTTTGGCTTTTTTTTCTTTTCTCCCATTGCCTCACTGACTTTGAAGTCATCTATGATGATGTGCAAATGGCAGATGACAGTCTGTATGTTGTTGGTACAGTTTTTTTTAAACCCATTAAGAAATTCATTTAATATTTTAAGACTTCCACTACCCCCTTTGATCCCACTTTTTATTTTACTGTTCTAGTCTGACCTTCTCCTTAACTGATCCCTTGCTTTTTATTCTTCTGAGGAAAGTAAATTTATTCCATATACTGGATCTCAAGCACTTTAGCTAACAACATCTATAACATCCCTTCAAACACCAGTTACCTGCTCCAGCAGATATTCTCCTGTTTCTTCAGGCATCATGAGCCAGTTTCATTTTCCCTTGATGAAATCCAAGATGTACAGGGCAGATTTCTGGGTGAAACCTGAAGGTGTGGTAAGTAGGCATAATGTTCCTGAGCAGCTGGTACCATGTAAATACTTGAGAAACATTGTAGAGAAAGTCCTCCCTTTACCAGCAAATCAGGTGTAGAGTGAATCTCCAAGAGTAGCTAAGGAAAAGCTGTGATTAAAACTGCTTAAATATTTTGACAATAATTGGAGGTTTGTCCAATGAGTTAAACATTTCATTTCAATGTTAAGAAAATGTAACTTTCTGGCACTTGCTTTAAAAATGAAATTTTTCCCTTAAAAACAAAGAAAACAAACAAAAACAACAACAAACCCCTATCTACACTTGCTATAAAGGGAAAGAAAAAAAAAAACAGCCAAGAAAAGGGTTATGTCACATAAAAAAACCCGAAAATGAATAATCCTTTTTTGACAAGCTCTAGTCTTTAACAAGAGAAAATGAGTCAAATATTCTGAAAGGAAGAACGAAAAGTATCTCTTCTACTTTCCTTTTAATGAGAATCTCTCATCCAAGAATGTTAAGATTTTTAGAACTACATATTTCTCATAGTGTCCTGCAAAGCCACTTTTACTGTGAGCAAAAGACCTAACAGGCAAAGTAGATCTGTTCAAAACAGACTTTCAATTGACCTGAAATACTGACATTGCAGAATTTGTTTAGCTCATATTCAGGGTAAATTCGCCTTTTTCCTTTTACAAGGAAGATTTAATAGAACTTCTCTTGCTCCAGAAAACCCTATCTTTCCAAAATTCTCCCCATATCTGAGGCTGCTGACTCAAATTTGTGTTGTTTTGTCAGCCTCACAGCTCCTACAAACTGCTTTCCCTGTGTGCCGGACACAGAAAACACGAAGAGAATCCCAGCTTTTTCATTTGAGCAGTTCTGTTGTTCAGATCCCCAGGTTTTGGAAGTTCTGAAAGCATCTTGGCTCCAAGACAACTCCGGCTTCGAGACTTCCTGCACTGTGCTCATTTTCAAAACAAGACATTTGCAGTCATTGAACCATCAAATACCAACCATCTGCAGCGCAAAATCCAATGAGTTGCAGCAGACCACAGAAAGTCAGACATCTCTTTTGACCTCTGCTCTGCATCCTACTTCTGAACCACCCTACCTGTACCCCGTGGGTTCCCATCCTCCTCACCCTTGCCCAAATCAACCATTCTTACTTCAGATGCCCTGTTAAAAGAAAATCTCAGTAGCAGTACACTATCAGCAGATAGCAATGAAAATAATAAACCTACTTGCACACCCATCAAATTTTATATTTTGAGAATGCTATAAAAAATATCAGGTCATGTCCCCAGAAAGCAAAGTTGGCAAAGCATCGTGGAAATCAGCGTAGTTAGTCCACTGTACAAGGTGGGCACACTAAATAATTAATCCATACAAAACTCCGATGAAAGAGAAGGGAGAGTTTCTTGTGACTTGCCTAAACCTATTCAGTAAGCTTGGCTAATAAATTATGGTCTCCGAGGCATCCAAATATAAGCAGCAAATCAGAACTCTGAAATTCGCTGTTCTAGTTTTGGGTTCAAAACTCAGCCTCTAGAGGAGCTTACCTCCCAAAGGGGAAAAATTTGTCCTTGTAAGATTTTTCACCGTTCTGGACACGAGTTGATTGATGGACTGTTTGCATCTCACACTCAAAATCAATGTTACGAGACAGAAGAGCTATATTCTAACGGTTCACATGCACCAGCTCTCAAATCATAGGGGAGGAGGAGCTACAATTTGACCCTTTCACTTTCAGTATCTGACTGATGGCCATTTTACAAAGTTATGTTCCTATTTTCCTGATTTGTAAGATCACTAACCCATAAGAAATAGTTTTCCAATGATGAGCTACTGAATGCACAGACTAACCTCCTCATTACATTCACAAAATGTTTTATCCACAGAAGTTTTCATGTTCTGTTCCATTTAGTCTTTTTTTCTTTCTTCTATTTTATTGCAGTCTTTAAATATTAAAACCACAAATGCTAAATAGGTCTTACCTTATATGAGAGGAGGTAAGACACAATATAACCCAGTCAGTCCACAGCTGGACTGACACACATTGCCAGTTTAATTACTCAGATACAATTCCACTAGCAAAAACTTACCATAAAAGTAAAAAATACTAAATACTTTGCACTCATTTCTCTGTGTGGTAGCACACAAGTGTATAAACTGATCTGTGTATTTTAGTTACTTTTCTAATACACCTGAAGCTTCCAGGGAAACTGCACAAAGCTTAGCTTCTATATGAGCATTTTTACTAACGATACGTAAACCAGCAGTGCCTTGCTGCATCCATGCACTGGGGCTCTTCTTAGAGAGAAGGTCTACGAGGTTCACCAATTGCCCAGAAGGGAGTAACAGAGCTGTGTACTGCACTTGGGAGCAAGGATGCAAAGCTTGATCCCACACCCATGAAAGTGTTATGGCCCATTTCCCACCGGCTTCAGCAGCACTGCATGGGACGCACACTAACAGCAACAAGTCCACACTCCAAAGAAGCCTTATCAAATGACTATGGCATCACAAGTTTGTAGACTCGGGAGTTTCTGTTCTCGTCCAAAGCATTTGGGAGTCAGTCAGTCATTCCTGAGGCTGGCTTAGAAAAGAACTGAAAGTACAGAGGTAGGAGCAGAGCAGAAGTGCAGAGAACACCGATTTTGAAAACCCTTTTGATTTCAAGGATTCAAGAGGCTAAGAAGTAACACGAAGATTGGTAACCTGGGGAGAAAATACCATCTTTAGATTCCCATTAAATTAAAAACAGAAGGAAAATTCTACTTTGAACTAACAAATTAATCAATCACCTAACAGCACAGTACTGGTTTTATCACTGAGGCCAAGTGCAATTAACATCAAAGAGGGATGATCCAGTAAAATGGTTTAAATAATAAAACATCATTCTCCTTAACAGGAAGTCCCATAACACACACCCCCATTTATACACACAGCAAATTAAGAAGTCCTAACAGTAGTCCTTCTATGGGCTATCACACATTATCATTACTCACTGATTGCCATCACGTATGCTTAATGCTGAGGACAATGATGTGACCACAGCATTTTAGCATCTGTAATAGTGCAGCCTTTTCACAATGCACTCTGGTAGTGCTTGTCATCTGGTCTGAAAAACTATCAAATAACTAAGAGCTGTCTTTGGAAAACACTGTCATTCCCTTTGACAGACGCACTCGGTGCCTGTTCGCAGTGAATCTCTCCAGCTCAGAATTACACACCCCTCCAAAATATCTGCTTGCTGTAACAGTGAGAAATGTGCCTTTCATTCCCACTACTTCTTTCTGCTTGTCATTTTCATTGGTTGAAATTCAGATTAATATAGCTAATATTGGACTGTAGCCGTAAGGTCTTTTTCGGTTGGTTTGTTTAAAGAGAGTCTTAATTGGTCCAGTCAATTATGAATTATGGGCTCAACACAAAACCCCTGGAATTTAAGTGGACAGATTTTCCTTGCCTTAACATGGATTAAATCTTCTGCTAGGAAGGGAATATAATCAAGCCTTTTCTCATCAACTTCAATTTAAATTTCTGTAGAGGTGCATCTCACAGTAGCCTTAGAAACTCAGCGAGTTTTATAGTCTTTGCTAAGGAACAGTAAAAACTGGCTTCACTGACTTTCTCCTTTTTTCATTCACACATTTCAGGACAGTTCTGGAAGGAGATTAAGTGAAGGAACAAAACAAATGGTCCATACACTTCTCACCAGTTGCGTTAACTGGTCGATTAGCATTGCAAAACTTGCGAGGTCTCATGCTCACTTCTACTGCATTTCTCGGCTTAAATGTAATGTAGAAACTTTATGTGGCACTTGATGAAAACCCCTATTTCTGGGACCACTCTTAAGCATGGCAAAAAAAGAATCAATTTCATTTTACAGGAAACCGAGAAAAACAAACAAATGAACAAAACAGAAAACCCCAAGCCGTTTGTGTCCCCACAAACACCTCTGCATGTGCAGCTGTGACTGTAAGCAAGTTAGTAACACCCCACACACCAAAGGAGTGCTCGGTACAACCGACACGAGTCCCATCTCATCTCTGCCTATCTTCCTCGTAAAACTGCAGCTTTCCACACAGAAAGAAGGCATCGGGAAAGATAAGGGAATGTGGAGAATTCCTGACCTGGGCATATATGGAGTGGAAGAAACAATGAGACATCAATATCCAGAAAGTGGAGAGCTGTGGTATGGAAATGGGGGAAGAGGAGCAAAAAGAGGCTGTGCACCTCTGCTCCTATGGCAGAGGACATGATGGGAAATATTAGAAAGTCCCCAAAATAAGAAGGAAGGGTAAGGCTGCAAGGCCTGTATGCAACCAGTTCAGCCAATAGAATTAAAAGGGAGCTAATCTGCTAGTTTCATTTCAGGTTTTTTGAGTTTTAAGTACTTCAGGGTAAGGATTCTTCTCTCTTCTTTATACTTTGCTCAGCCCAATGAAGACAAATGCCTTTGTGCCCCTATGTGATGAAAAAACACAGGGGCAGTACCTAAAGAACAGGACCTAGAGCAAACAAGGTGGCTGAATCCACTGGGGAAAACAAATCCCATTGTCAATACTTTTTTTTCCTTCTCAGTGCTTAACGTTTACTGTCCAGGGTATTTAAGGCTCAAGTTTTGCATTGACTTCTTTAGGACTGATGACAGGCTTGAAGCTAAACACACATTTAGATGCTTTGGCACAGCAGAGACAATAAGCCCATCATAGCAGAGGATTAAATCTCAGCTATGGTCCCTACAGCCTCCGCCTTGCTTTATTGCTAATTTTTGCACATATGTCTGTGATCAGTTACCGGGCTCTGACATATGGTGAGTGCACCTGCTAAGTTAGCCAGGGCTATTGCCTCCAAAAACAACGGACACTTACGGCAGGATCTGCCAGGGTAGAAATAAGGGATTATAATGTCCCTGATGCTGTAGTGCTTCGCATTCCCCAAACAAACACAGCACCGTGGCACTGTAATCATCTCAGCTAAACAGTCTAAAATGTTTTATAAGCATGCTACGGAAGAGATTCATTGCTCTCCCACAGTTAACCAAATTTATTATTAATTATCCAAGATTTAAATTGAAAAAGTATGTTATCAGGTTTTTTGTGCTCATTTGCAAGATTTGGGGTGGAATACTAACAGATCTCTTATCCACCCACAGTCACATTTTCACCTGTAAAATGCACAAGAAACTGGCAACTGCATCTGCGAGAGGAACCACAGAGTTCAACCAGCCTTTATTACAGAGCTCAGCAGCAGCATTCACACCGCTCCTTCAGCAGCAAAATCCTTAACCCATACTCTCCGCATTTCCCATTTACCTTCACCCACTATCCAATTAACATCCCATTAAGCTGTTCACCTGCAGAGCCTTTTATTCCCAGGCCTCTGCAGCAGAGCTTTAATCCCTACGCACACGTCACTGCGGGACCTACGCTGTTGTTAAGTTCTTGATGCTTTTTCAAATCCAAACAAATTGCCACTCCAACATCTTTAAAGAGGTTTATTCTTTACCAGACCCTTTGGGCCCTACCCATACACTGGCTTCTCTAGATCACAACTGTAGTCAGGCTTTTAAAAGAACAGACAGAGCTATTTACCATGGTGATTCTGCTGTGGTTCAACAGAGTTATTTTGGCATCAGCCTCTTCTGCCAGATTGGGAATAGTGTGACAGCAGCACTGCAACTGCCCCTGGGAAGACTTGCTCTGTAACAGAGCTCTTTAGGGTGAAGAATCTCAAGCTCAAATCTCAGAGACTTTATTGCATTTAATAGTCCATCCCTAAATCTGCTCCCCAAAAGTAGGTTCTGGATTGTATCCACAACTACAAAACAGAGGTTTCTGTAGAAATTCACATTCTTCTTCTATTTCAATTAGCAAAAAAATCCCAAACTGTTTCAGTCATAAACATCAGGAAGACAGCTTCTAAGATTTGAATACAATTAAATCCAAACCTCGAAATCTCATCTTCAGCTTGGACTTGAATCTCTTTTTTTTGTGTGTTTGTGGCATCCATGTAATGTTATATTGTAAGATGTAATTTCATATCCACAGTCACAAGAAAAAATAATTTAATCTTTTCATGTTATCCAGTTCTGTTTATTTTTGTAAAGGTACTGAATGTGTGGCTAATGCCACTGAAGTAATTAGCAGAGAATCATTTTTTCTGTAGTGCTATTTCCATAACTGTCTGTACACTCTGGGGGTCTTTTTACAAGATTTTTTTGTTTGTTTTTTTTAACTTCTCAATTAAATTACTCCCCATCCTTATACCTGAGTACACAGAATATATAATTCTAGTGACATAATTCAAACTCAGACTTTCTAAGCTCCCCTGTCCTAGTGCTGCTAGCAATTTTTGTCTGTGGAAGATTGGAAGACTCTCCAGAGCATATTACCATCAACATCTGCCAGAGACACTGTGCAATATTAGTCAAGGCATCTTTAATAATGCAAGAAAGGTCGGCAGCCCACAGAATATCAAGTTGAATATTGAAGAATTATGAACCTTCTCCTCTGTGCAGATTTCATAGGCATTCTTTGGGAGGTTATTTTCTCATTCATTTTATGCCAACAATAGGGTTTTATTTTATTTTCAGGGCATGCCAGGAAAAAAAAAAAAAAAATCTTTCTCATCAAATGAGAGTAAGTATATATGTACATACATCACTTCTTCCATGTCAGAGCATAAAAAAGTGTAAAAAATAATAAAAAAAAGAGGTATGTAACACGCTGCTTACATGAAATGTGGTTGGCTTCTAATAATTCAATTAGAAATTGCACGGTAACTCCAGGGGGGCAGGGTGGAAGCCAGGACTAACAGCCCCACTGTTAGTGTGTGCTGCCCCTTCTCCAGGCCATTGAACACAAGGAACTAAATCCCATATTTTGCTCTTCTCATGCCACCAGAGTTAATGTTGCTTTACAACTAACAGGTTTTTCCTGGAACAACTCAGGATGTGATCACATAACACAGCCTTGACCTTTTGGCTACATAATGCTTTTGTGATCAATAGCACAGAAATTAATGTGTTTATCATATCAGAGCATTTTAAAAATTTCATACATGCAGTCACTAATTACCTTAAATGCCCGTGATACTGCATTTGGAAGTGCTGGTCCAGTGCTTTCAAAATTCTGCACAGGAACAAGTTGAATGAGGCAGTCTGAGAAATCAAACCCAACTAATTTCTTCTGTTCTCCCCAGGTCATTAATCTTCATGGGACAAATTACCACTGGCAGCTCAGTAGTGTGGCACTGATGGACTGGGGAGACAACAAAGCCACTCTGCCATAACCAAGAGGAGGATTTGCCTCGTATCCTCTGTACCTTCTTCCCCAAAATTTCCCTTCATTTCTTTTGGCTTTTTGGTGTAAATTATTAGAATTTATTATTTTTCCTTGGTCTTTGCTTAGAATTATCCATTCAAGCTGACACTGAAGCATCCTCTACTGGCAACTATATGCCACTTTGCAATTTAATATAGCATTAGGCAAGTTTTAAACTGCATTCTTCTATTCTATACCATCCCATTCTATATCAGAATAGCAGAACTATTCTAGTGATGTTTATAAGACTTACATAGGATCCTGGAATGATTTTAGAGGCAAAATATTAGTATTGAACTAAGAAGTTGTTAGCTGAATTGTGGGGGGTTTGTCAGGATGAGCTCTCATAACAAAGGTTAGAGTGATGCAGAAAGATGATTTCCAACTTGATAAAAATGAAAATTTAAAATCTAATTAGAAACACAATACTAAAAAGTCTACGTCATTTTCTCAGACAAAAATAATTCCCTTTTCAGTGCAGTTTACTGTGTGCACTAATTACCTGCAGGTCGCATTTGCTTTTGTCTGAAAGCTTAAAGGGAAAAAATCACAACCCTTTTTCTTTAACCTGTAGCAGCACAGCCAAAGGCTCCGATGAGGTCACAACCGTACGTAATAAACAACCAGTAAAGAAAATGGTGCCATATGTTGCTTTTCCCTTGCTAGACTTAGCTCTCTGGAAAATGATCAACTAAATGCAGCTAAATTGCATCATATTTTTCTGTTATCAAATGGGGTTAAGAAGCCATGTAAATAAATATACATGAACTAAACAGAAACAGCTGGAAAGTTCCCAGAAGGGACCTCTAACAACCTCCAAATTGGACGGACCATGGTAGATCAAGGGATCATTATTAAGATTAAAGGCTTACACCAAACCTGCTGTGAAATTCAATCTGCTGAATTTTAAATGTCGATGGCACAAAACGGGAAGTACTAAATGGTGCTATTCGTTAATTCTTAAAAAGAAAGGTGACAAGTGAGACGCTACATTTTCTACATTCCAAGTGTGCATGGTGCTGTTTGCTGAGATCAAGGACTCTGTGGGTACCTCCCATAAAAATCAAACATTTCAAGCAAATGCTGTCTTGGATTGATTTTCTAGGAAAAAAAAAAAATTTTTAAATTATCAGCATCATCAGTGCTTTTGGTTTTTTCCAAAGGCTTTAGACCAACTTCATTTCAGAGACACACTGTAGTAGTGATTGGAGCTAAATCTAAACTCCTAAAAGCGAGTGCTTTTTTATCTTGGTACTTTGACCTACTCTATTCCAATTGCATTTGATAGGATTATGCTGCTGTGCCTAACAAATAACTGAGATGACAGCTGTCTGAGCCTGCAAGTGTTACTCGGTGTCTCACCAACCTCGTGGGATACCTGCTCCCTGAATTGTGTTTCTAAACCAAGTTAGAGAAATGTTCTACAAGTCTCCGGCAGAAGAGAGGCTCTCCTCTGCGTCTCTCCCACAGGGATATGTTACCAGTGTGTTTGCACTGCAGCTGATTTCCCCGCGCAGATTGCCACCCTCTCTGACTCACTCAGCACTTCGAACCCATGATCTGTCGCCAGCCAAAAAGTCCAAATGTTTAAAATCTAAAAAATCTCTCTTGAATGTTCTGCCCTTCCCTTCTTTTGAAAGTCTCTCTCTTATTCCCAAAGACAGTGTGACGGTTATTAGTTGTACTTGTTGAGAGATTTACACAGGAAGAGTTCCCTCCACAGACAGGCTGTGGGGAATTGATGTATATTTGGAAAAATATTTAGACTTCTGTCAGGGCTTTGCCATCTGCATTCATTGGCAAACACGCTCCTCAGAAAAAGACCTATGCTGACAATGTAAATTAGGTCAGAGTGACACTGGTCCTCTGGGAATCCTGGAAAACCTTCAAAATCGTTGTAAAAGGGACAGCAGAGAACCTTTGGGAGTTGATTTGTGTAAATTGTTGCAGAGAGTAAACAAATGTATTTCCTTACTCTTGATAGACAGCCTCATTAAGTTTTCATAAAAGATCTGTATTATTAAAATCCCTGTTCTCTCCTGAGAAATGGAGGCATAGGCATCTCAGATGATGCTTTGGTGCCCAGTCAATGAAAATATAGATGCTGTTTTAAAAAAGGACACAGCAATGGAGCAGGTGACCGGTTGTTGCAGGATGAAAGCCACTCTTAACCAACAGGAGAGATAAAAGCAACCATCTACCTATGGTTGGAAAGGAGCTTTAGTTACACTAAGAGTCCACCCTGCCCTTCTGGCATGCCTTGCTTACAAAGATATTTTCAGAAACAAGAATAAAGTCTACTAAGGGTGCTTCAATTGGTATCTTAGGGTTGGTGACTTCCTTTATAATCAAAGCGTAGCATGTGGAAATAAAAAGATAAGAAACCAAAAGTACAAAAATATTCATTAGCAGTTGTTTAGACTGTGCTCTTCACCCTGACTCCTTCCGAGAAAACATCAATCTGCTATTATCCTTCTGCCAGATAAATAGGCGAGGTACTTAAAAGTGACCTGCCAAGGAAACTTTTAACTCCTGAGCACATCAGCACAGCAGACACAAGATTTTCCCTGATGAGCGCAAATTACTCTAGGACTGGTGGGTCTCTGTGGCATACAAAGAGCAATACACTCTACCCTGCATACGAGACTGATTTTTACTTTGCATGATAACGAGCCTCTTGTATTTTGGAAGTATCTTACAAAGCAGCTCTGTAGGAGGCCTGCTGTGTTAGTCTTCATTAAAAGAGACAGATCTATAGATTAAGTTAAATAAAATGGTAGCATTTCTGCCTTAGCCTGAAGCTCTCTCTTTGCACTCCTGAGCTTTATGGGAAGCACTGGAATTAAAAAGAAAAGTTGCCAGTATACCAAAACAAGAGATTTCGAAACAAAGGAACTTAATTTTAGAAGTCAGTGCTCAGGTGGAAATAAGGCAGAGGGTCTAGAAATGGTTTTGCTGGTAACTAACAGAGCAAGACTTGGAAACCTCTGGAAGCCATTTGAGAGATGTGACACTGCAATTGATACCGAGCTGGAAGCCAACGCAGGGCAGTGGCAGCAGGCACCTGGGTGCACCTCTCCTTGGCAGTCAGTGCTCCCTCAGCAGCTCCCTTGAGCCCCAAGCAGATGAGGGCTAGCGGTGTCCTCCTCCCTTACCTGAGGGAAAATGCCCCATTTGATTCACCAACTTCAACAGACCCAAACTTATCAAGTTTTACAGCTCACCTCTTATGTGAAAAGAAATCTCTGGCAAAACTCAGAACTGGTTTTAAGTCACCAACCCTACACTACATAAAATTGTCTGGTGTGGGTAAGAGACTATGCAAAATACTTGAGGCTGGGGAGATTCAGCTAAGCAGGTTTTTGTTATCCTTCCTCTTTTGGAAGCAGCTTTATTGACAGTTTACAGTAATTTCATAAAACTTCAGTTCCTTTAAAGGATGTGAGGAAGATCCCCACAACAACAGAGTCGTATTGCAAAGTGCAGGGAAAGGAGGTGGCCTGAAGAAAAAGGAAAATACTTCTATAAATGAAGAACTGGGACTGTCTATAAAAACTGGAAAGCCCAGAAGCTTGGCGCAGTAAAATCAGAGAATATTTCTGCTCTCAAAATGGGAAGTTATTACAGTCTGCAATCAGAAAGATGAAAGCTGCACCAATGAAGTGCCAAACTCACACTTGAGAAATTGTAGAACTAAGTGCCTATTAAAAAGCTAGAAATCAGACAGAGAAACATACAAGGGACAAGGTTAAGTATCATCAAAGAGAAGGATTGAAAGAAGGTCAATAACTGCTCGGACAGGAAAAGAAGATGAATAGAAAATTGTTCTGGACCACCTCAAATTCCTGCCTGGCAGAAAGGTATTGATGGGATTTGAAGTGACCAAGAAAAATGTGAAAGATGTGTCCTCCTTTCTCTCACAAAGTGAGCCAAAAGAAGACAGAAGAAAAAGCAAAGCCCAAGTCAAGGAAACCTCCTTGCAAGTTCCTTGGATTTGCTTAGGAGAGAAGACAGACTTTAGATTGGACACCGTAAGTAAATGAGTGCCTTTTTAAAACAACATTTCAGAAGAGTGTTCTATATATTTACATAACACAAGTCATTGTATAATATCTGGCTAAGGAACAGACCCTTCTGTGCATTTTAACCATACAGAATCAGGTTGGTTTTTTTTTTACTTTTGACAGAGACATAACTCATTGAAATGTTTTGAAAAATCCCCACAGGTTTGCTTACCCAGACAAGGTCCAGCACAGCAGGTATCTTGAACACTGCAATACTCCCATGAAGAAAACCAAAGCAAAGACGATGCTTTAATAACTGCTTATGAAAACCAAGGGGGGAAAAAAAAGCTACTCTGGTAAGACAGGGTCTCAGAGAAGCCTTGATTCTGGCACAGGCTACTCATGGAAATTTTAAGGGTTTACGGGTATGTTCCTTTATTCCCTCCTGCTTCAAGTTCCTCACCCATATAACAGGGGTAACAAGGTCATTGAGGCTTTTGTTTGTTTTCTTGCTTACATGCAAACAGTTTGAAGCTGTGATTATCTGGTAACAGAGGTGAGCATGGTGTTTACTGGCACAAGCCTCTGATGCAGCTTCTCAGCATCCCTGTAATACAAATAGATTTCAGTCCTCTGTGGTTTCAGCTCATTTTTCCACTGGGAGCAAATGCTTTTCCAACAAGTGATGGTAATTTGTTGGGGCAGGGCTGGGGGATGTCCAGAAGTTTCTTAGAGTTTTTGCAGACATAGGAAATGGGTGAGAAGAAATATTTGGGAAGGAAGTTAAAACTGCTTCCTGCCTCCAGAAGCCTGAGTGAGATTAAGGGTGTGAGCCCAGGGTGCGTGAGCCGTGATCAGAGCCACCAGCCAGGCACAGGAGACAAGCTAAGAGCATCCCTGGCCAGGAAGGAGTGGGATGACCACAACGAGCTCAGCAGATCCTTCAGGTCTGCCAAGTGATGACAGATGGAGGGGACAGATCTACAAACCTCTCCCTATCTATTCTTTCAGATCTTACCACTTTTTGCTTCTAAACCCCAACACCAATTTGCTCACTGAGAAATGTCTCCAGCAAATGCAGGTAGTGACCAGCATAGAGATGGCCAATCCATGGCAGCCACCACAAAGGCATCCCCTGGAGAGAGCCACACGACTAATAATATGCAAAAAAACCCCCAACAGATACATTTCTGTACACTGGTGTGCAAAACCAGGCCAGAACTGGTGGGCAGAGCAGGGCTGATGCAAGAGGCAGCTCACTCAGCCCTTGCCTCATCTGTTATCTGCACACAACGGGAAGATACTTCCTGTACTTTTTCCATATAACATCTCAAACTCTATATATTGAAAGAGGGTTAGATAAGATGAAAGACAGTGGTTTTCAGCTGTCATGGTGATAAAAGCTTGAGCTATTGGCTAGATGAGAACTTGATTCATGCAAGTATGAGTAAAGTAGGAGCCAGGCATGGCCCCAACTCTGAGCAAACCAACCTACTTCCAGGGTAACACATATTCAAAAGTGTTTCGACAAAGCTTTTGGGAAGGACTGAATGGTAGGACCTGTGACAAAGTCCCATTTTCTCTGGGTTTCCCTTCTTTCCCAACAGGGATAATGGTTTTCAAAATAAGCTACAACACATGAAAGACCCTTACTTTTTAAAAAACTTGCTCTCCATTTCAGGAGTAATTGTGATGAATTCTCAATCAGGATAAATACAACCCGGGCGATGATTTAAGGAGGTGAAATTAGAGGCTGGTAGGAAGACAACAACTGTTGGAAAGCACCGTGAGCAAATGATGGATGAGACCAAGAAAACAAATGGATAGATTGTCAAACACAGAAACCGACAGCACAACGGGAAATTGATGGCAGCTGTTTTAGCCAGAGCCTGGACCTACCACACTGCCTTAAAGCATCATTAACTTTAGTATAAAAGCTATGTGCTACTGAGACTTTATTAGGCAGAATCACAGGTGTTTAAGAACTTGATGAAGTATTTTCTTGACACAAGTGTTCCTGTTGCACACGCAGAGGCTGTGAGGGCCTCACGTGTACACCAGAGTGACCCACCGTGTTTGACATGCTTAAGGCATCTGGGGCACATTCTGGTAAGTGGCTTCCTGGGCCAAAAATGAAAACTGTGTCTAGTCTGGCAAAAATAAAAATATCAGAAAGTGTACCTTCTGGAAAGTGTAGTAAGAGAGGCAGGAGAAGCAGTACGGTGGCTCATACTTCTAGCATAATACAGGAGTTGGTGATCCAGTTTGCCACTGACATCTGTATCACTCCCAGTTCTCCCCGGCTGTACCTGATGGGGCTTTGTCTGCAGCAGAGGTGTGCAGTGTGCAGGTGTGAACTGCCATGTCACTGTGCTTTACACTCAGGTCCTGCTGGGGTGTAGGCACTCTAATGTACAAGACAGCAGACAGGCTGCTTCATTACATATTCAGGAATTCTTCCTTTAGCCTTCATTCAACTTGAGTTTAGTTGAAAATAAACAGTTGATTAATCCAGAGAAAACAAGAACAAGCTGAGTCAGTGAAGAACAAAAGAACTAAAAACTTTTCAAAGCAAAGATGTGAGCTGTTGCATTGGATTTGCAAGGCAAGGTTTGGGTAGCAGAAGAACTGCAGGAGTGGCTACTGTGAGAAGTTGCCTGAGACTTCCCCCATATCCAACAGTGCCAATGCCAAACAGCTCCAAGACAGACCCACTGCTGGCCAAAACTGTAACAAGCCAAAAGATCATTCCTGATGCTGTGTTGCAGGTGCCACCTCACAGAGTACATAAGCAAAGCAGTCTGCTAAGCTGGTTTTAATTATTAATATGTCCAAGCATTTGAGAACAGCCAGGGTGAGAAGTGTTGCAGTTGGCCCTGACTCTGTTAGCTCTCAGCCTGTCTCAGACTCCAGAGGTCATCCTCCCTCCCAGCAAAGCTTAATTGTTGAGGATCCTGGACCTTTAGGATATG
>JANIJG010013525.1:49114-89562 GCA_024611175.1 Megaceryle torquata | reverse complement strand
AGCAGCAGACACTGTCTGTGCAAACAGGCTGCTGACTTCAGACAGTGCAGTGAGTTAGAAGAACTGAACTGAAAAGTAAAAATCACTGAACAGAATTGGTTCTGCTCTCACTCAAACCAGGACAAGTACTCTGAAAGCCTAAACCAATGTTAGCTTGCTAACATGTTTCAGTATTGATCCTAAAACGTATCAGCACTAGTTATTTAAGTATAAATATAATCACTGTCATGCAAAGTGTCTTTTAACACTTGCTAAAATCTAGTCAAGTGTCCAGGGCAACTCTAAGTAACAGAACATACCTTAAGTAACAAGTGTTCTACCTCACAGGTAGATTTCAAAACTACTAATTTATGGTCAAAATGGTATACATCCAATCTAGCACCCTCTTCCATTTATAAATGTCACAACTTCCCGTCATCCAGCAATATTTCGTTATTGTTTCCTGTGAATTTGTTTAGCCCACCTATTGTTTGACACTTCTCAATTGAGAATACTGCAATTTGTATTCCAAAGTGCTGGAATAAAGCATGAGGTCCATCTTTATTAACCCAGAACTCAACTCACGAAATTATTGCTAAGTTTCTATCTGCCATCCTGCAATCAGAGTTTGCCAGCAAGCCGCTACGCTCCCTTCTGTGAATCAGGATACGAGCTGCAAAACACTTTATGCACCAAGGAAAACCTCACTGATCCATGGGAACCAGGGTCACTGCAAGCAATGGAAGCTGGAAGTACGTGCACTCAGCTCAAGTGCCTGCAAGGGGACACATGAACCCCCCATGTTCAGACTACCATTAATTACAAGAGTACTGGTTGTAGACCATCTTTTCATCCTGAAGAGGATTCTGCATTTAACCTGTGAAACATACTGGTTGGGATGCTACCACACAGAAGCTGTATGTGCTAATTCTGCAAAGTATTAGAGAAAAATAATAAAAAAAGCCATAGTGGAGTCTGAACTTCAAAGCAAAAAAAAAAAGAACTAGCATGAGAAAGGTATAAAAACAAACTGCAGTTTTAAAATGACACAACCAGATGCATTAAAAAATGGATTCTTTCTGAAGTTCCAACTTCTTTCTCCCAGTAGTTGATCTTATTTTTCCCCCTAAAAGGCTGAGAGGACATATTTCACAGAATTTGATAAATATCTTAAATAACATGAGAAAGATGTTAGTTAGTTGATTAGGGTTGATATTGATCTAGAAAGTGAGATGATATTATTTTTAGACTGCTATAAAGTACTTCAGTGGCTTATGCTGAAATTATTTCAGAAACCGTTTTTATTAATACACATCTGTCTGTAATTCTAAAGCAGGTGATAGAAGTTTGATTTTCAGCTTTAAAGTCCTGAGACCCTTAGTTGCTAGGAAACCAGCAAATCTAATTCCTGCGTCTCTTACAGCACAAAAATATAACTATATACTGATTCTCTCAGAGAAACTCATGCTACATATTTTTCAACTCCCCCTTTTGTCAGTGATTTGAAGCTTATTTTTGATTCATTTCAGCTAAAGAAGAGGCACATCACTTATAAAGATATTGGTAAATATGTTAACAGGAAAAAAAGATGGAACATTCTTTTATCAGAATTTTTCATTTATCTCCTTGCTGGATAAGAAATGACTGAGCAGCAAGTGATAAGGTCTTGAAATTTACTTTATCTTTAATATTTCATTACCATGATTGTTGATCATTTCTGGTTCAGAAGATGCCTTTGCAGACAATCAATCTAGTGTCTTTATGAGAAACATTCTTCATAAACATATGTAAAAGATCTGTGCTTTCATTACAGCAGAACCCGTTAACCATCTATCTATGTACACCCATCTGACCTTGCAATTACTGGCTTATCTATATGATGCATTGCAACAGAGTTATTAATTCTACTTCCTTATACTTTTATTCTTTGGCTTGGCAGGTCTACCAGGAAGAATAGCACATATTCCATTAATAACAATTACAAGTCACACAACGGGAGCCTGAATAACATTTTATCCTAAAGTGTACTATTTTGTCTGTGGACATAAATAAATATAAATACCCTGAATTCTGGGAAACTCATTTCTTAATTGTATCAAAGAAATGTTGCTATATGAAAGAAACAGGGATAGTGTGCCCTTTTATAAGAGGAAGAAAAATTCAACAATATCACAGTATAAAATCAATATCCCCTCTGCTGATCATCTCATATTTTCTCAATGTATGCCAATAAAAAACAGATATAGTGATGAGAAAGAAATTGGGACAGTCAGTTTGTTCTCTTCTGGAGCTCTCAAAATTGCAAGTCACCATTTTCTGTATGTTTTCCTTGGGGCAGAACAGCCAAGACACCAGCAGACACCAGCTGAACATCCTCTCCAGCAAGCCTTGGCAACAGCAGCCAAGCCAAGAGCGAACACCCAGACACACTGCATGTCCTCGCTGCTTCCTCCCCTGCCCCCAGCAGCACCCCGGATGAAGGAAATGTCCCTTCTTACAATAAAAAAAGAGAGAGAGAGAAACCTCAACTTGCACAGACTACTTTTCTTCAGCTTTTCAGAGCCTGCTAGCAGCCAGCCAGCTGCTGCCACAGGTGACATGGCAGCGCTGGAGGGAAAGCTCTCAGCCCCTGATGGTAAGCCCTGTAAGAGTGTCTGCAATTACTTACAAAAGAATTCTTTTTCTCTTTGCCTTTAAAAAAATAAATAGGGAATGACACACAATAAACTGCATTAAAATGTTTAGATTGCAAATCACACACTTAAGCTGAGGAAATGGCAGACACTTATACTGCCATGCAGTCTTTATTCTACCCTTTCAGGATTATAGCATGTTTTTCAAATTCCATGGTCTGAACTGCTTTTCCAAACACTGGGCTTTGAGCAAGATAAGAGCTCAGCGTTGGAAGATAAGCGCTGAAAAAAATCCAGCATGCATAGAATTAAAATTTCACAAAGAACTAAAAATTCAGATTTCCCCAGTTCTCCAATTCTTGACCTTGCAACTGAGTCATATTTTTAATGTATAACTTTAGTGAATATATCTGCATATACACTAACAGTATTATACACATATCGTAGAATGGTAGGGGTTAGAAGGGACCTCTGGAGATCATAGAGTCCAACCGCGCTGCCAGTGCAGGAACACCCAGGGCAGGCCACACAGGAACAGATCCAGGTGGGTTTTGAAAACCTCCAGAGCAGGAGATTCCACAACCAATGTGGGCAGCCTGTTCCAGGCTCTGTCACTCTCACGGTGAAGAAGTTTTTCTTCATGTTGAGATGGAACATCCTCTGCTTCACCATGCTACCATTACCCCTCATCCTATCACAGGTCACCACTGAAAAGACTGTCCCTTCTACTTGACATCCACCCTTCAGATATCTGTAAACATTAATAAGATGCCCTCTCAGTCTTCTCCAGCTAAACAGACCCAGGGCTCTCAGCCTTTCCTCATAACAGAGATGTTCCAGTCCCTCAGTCATCTTTGTAGCTCTCCATTGGAGTCTCTCTAGTCCCTATCCCTCTTGAACTGGGGAGCCCAGAACTGGACACAATACTCCAGAAGTGGTCTCACTAGTGCAGAGTAGAGGAGGAGGAGAACCTCCCTCAACCTGCTGGCTACACTCTTCTTTATGCACCCCAGGATACCATTGGCCTTCCTGGCCACATATCTCAAATGGACAGACAAATCCATTTTCTCTATTGAAAGTGTTTCTATTAGAGAATAATTTTAAAACTCCTTTGCCCATGTAAGTGAAGGATCCTACTGCAAAGATGAAACCATGTCCTAAAAGCTCACTGTGTAGTTTTGAACAGAAAACCTCCATCGCTAACAGAGCATCAGTCACTTACCAGAATAACATCTTCCCTTCATACCCTGCAGCTGCCCACTGTGCTTCTTATATAAACCCCCAAGAAAGCTCTAGAAAGAGTAGCAGAGCTCTCCCTCAAATGGAGATGGAAAAGACCAGGATTGTTTACCTGAAGAAAAAGATGACTAAGGGAGGATATGATCAAAGGAATGTAAAACAGATATGGAACTGGGGGCTTGCAATCTACCTACGATGAGAATAAAAAGCTGAGTGCTTTCTTCTGCTTAAAAAAAAAAAAAAGAAGAAAAAAAAAAAAAAAAGACCAATTGTCAGAGACACCCTCAGGGTCTCAAGCAGCACATTCTCCAGCACATGCCTTGTCACAGCTGTCAGGTGCATAAGGAAGTGTATCAGTATCAACATTTTTTCTATTCCAGCACTAATATCTGAGAGAATAAGAAGATAAACAGTTTTCTCCCCAAAACACAATAGAATATTACAGCATGTATTCACCTTCTTTCCCCTTATTCAATCAGCTCTAGGACTCCAGCTCTCTCATCTTCATGTGCAGTACAGAGAAAGCCACATCTGAACTGAAAACAGGAAGAACAAAAATGTGCAGAGGACAGAAGGCTCAGCCTGGTTCACTGCAGCTGACAATAACCTGCCTGAAGTGACAGCGTGACCAGGGCTCAGTCACTGCTCTCTGTGCTATATCCCTCCAAAAGCCAATCAAGTCTGTGCTTGTGGGGCTTTGATTATCTAAATTTATCATTTGAGGTAGCTTTTCAAAGCCACTTAATGCACATCTGAAACAAGAAGCTAGAAACGAACCCACAGAAGTACTACCTGCCAATCAAAAGTAAAAAGGAGAACTCAGATTATACAGTCAAGCATTGATTTGTAAAATTATTAACTGAAAAACAGTGAAAGAAGAAAATGCAAAATTAAACTTCAGCCACCTTCCAATAAGCCACATATATTCTCTAATCATCCGTTGTTGCTATTTAACAAAGAATTTAATTAAAAATAGAAAAGTGTGTCCTTCCAAACGATAAAGTAGCTGGAACATTCTAAATTAAAAATGCAACAGACCACATGCGGAAGGTGGGAAGAATAGATGCAGCAAGAAAGAGAGGAAAAGAGAAAGACAAGAGGCCACCCTTTTTGTATGTGGAGAGCACAGCCTGCAAGAGAATGACTGACCAGTCACTATGGCAAGTGCAGCTTATTAGAGCCCACTGTGAATGTAAGGGAGGCAAATCATCTGCAGGTAGACTTCAGAAAATCTAATAAATCTAGGAAGACAGTTTGGCTCATACACAGTTTCTTTGAATTTTCTTATCATTATTAAAACTCAGGCTCTAAAGAAAAGGTACAAAAAATTGCTCATTTAATTGCCATTTAGGTTTCCTATCAATACTAAAAAGGGGAGTATGAGTCCCTAAAATCATTCTCCCACTCTTTTGACTCTGCAAAATTCACAGGGCAGAAAAAATTTGTAACTGTGCTATCTCTGCTCCTATATGTCCTTCCTTAGGTCAGAGTAGCATGCCCAGGCCTTCAAGAATAAGCCTCTCTGTGGAGCATGAGTAGTAATCATCCTAACTTGCAACTACCTAAACAGTTTGTCTTAAAATAATCCCAGCTGTAACTGTACATAAAGCAAAACTGCTGCAGTTGCCCCTACAGATAAGATTTTTGACCCCTCTATCCATAGGCAACACTTAGAGGCTAAAATAGAAAGGTACAACAAATGAGACTTAATAACCTGTGCTTCTGCATAAAGGTACTGCAACAAGACCGCTCCAAGTATCTGTGACATACCAGTGCTGTAACTGAATACATAAATTGTACTGTTCCCAGAGGGCTAAAATTTTTACCAAAAACCATCCAGTGTAAAATTCTAGTCCCTGTTCAGCAGGAATTAGTAGTTGCCAGATCTGCACATCACCAATGCATCAGACAAAGGATCTCTTGGTCCAGGCTGACATAACTACCCTCACTGTAAGTCAATTTTGCATATTTATTCCAGCTAAAGATCTCTCCCCAAATGCAAAAACAATTAATACCCCTATATAAACTCAAAGAATATACATTGCTATCAGTGCTTTTGCACCACATCCTTACTGAGAACATCTCTGCAGCTCCTCCATTCCTCAGCACTCTCTCAGAAATTAATCGATTTCATTCATTTGAGGTAATAAATCCTTCCAGCATCACCTCTTTTGAGAGAGGACAGAAGCAGGAAAGAGAACAATAAGAAGAGTCAAGTAAGAAGATCTTGAACCTAGAGCTCTGAGTTTAAAAGCTGGCTTAATCTCTCTCTGAAATAACAGCTCCTTTGGCACTGTTTGAGGACACAGAGGACAAGAGAACTAATTTGGTGGCTTTCTTGTATATATGATACATGAACAAAGAGGCAAGGCCTGTATGTACCTTACAGAGGAATACTGGGATTTAACCACTTTCAGTAGAAATAATCCTTCCCCCCCTCCACAATATTTTGGTTTGTGCCAGTACTTATTTTTTTCAAAAGCAATGCTTTAGCTAAATTATGCAATATAGAGAAAAGCAGCCTAAGCTCATAGGTTTATTATAACAGAAACCATATATAGTTCACCTCACAGAGAATAACTGTTAGAAGTTCAAGATTAATGCACATTATATTTTTCATATTGTGTAAAATAGAGTATTTTTATATGTATTTTGTACCTGTAGCCATAAAGAAAGAGGTAACTCTAACCAATGGCTTTAGAAAACATGTTTCATATCCCTAGTGGTGTCAATAGTGACAAACAACTAATCTTCACTCAGTAAATGTAACTTTTATAAGAGCACTTTCTTTTACAATTTCTAGCGTAGAAACTATGAGAAAGGAACACACAAGATTAGACAAGAGCAACTTGACCTTCTATTGAAAAACAGATTACTGCTCTCCTATATTATAGGGATTATAAAATCAGTGATTTCTATGTGGAAGAGCTCACGAATATTAGTAACAATCTCTTGCAGTAGAAATTGGGAAGACAATTAGATGTCCCCTTTAGTCTGAAATAATGCAAGAACATTAGATTCTTTTCGTCTCAAAATGCAAAGGTGACTTGCAATCTACTGAGGAAAAAAAATAAATACGGTAACTTGCTACCTGGACACGTATACTTTCTCATCATAATTAATAACAATAGTTTTATTATGGCCCATGTAACAGCTAATAAATAGGATTTGATACCTGTGCAATCAAGTTCCCATGTGCTTGTGTAATGTCCCCTCTTAAAGCTTGTAGCCATTCAAGCTAATGCATTTACTACCTATAGCCCAAAGTCAACAGAGAAATATGTATTTACACTCCATATATCACTCTTAACATTTGTTCAGATTCAGGCTCAACACTCCAGAGCACAGGGAAGAAAGGCAGAAGAGAAGAGGAGGGATTAAAAATAAAGGCGGGGCAAACAGAAAACAAGATTACTGGAAATTGAGATGTGAGAATTGCGTATTTGTCCTGATTTAGCTCAGAAGGGCTATGCCATACCTCCTCAGAAGAAACAAAACAGAAAATAATCCTGCTTCTCTCTTAATGTGCATGGTCACATGCAGGACGCAAAGCCATCAGAAGACAGAAGCAAGATCCCCATGAACCTTGGGTACGTCTCTGTTCCAGCTGTTGCAGCCTCCTAAGACCTAATTTTTCCCACCCTAGTTAACATGACATATTTCATCCATTCATCAATCCGCATTCGTCTCAGCAATGCCTCTAAGAGCAATAGGTGGTTACTTGATAAAACCAAAACGTAGGGGGAAAAAAAAAAGTGCTCTGGAGGTTCTTCAGAAGATGCTCTTCACTGTACCCACAATCCCCACTCTATGCTCTCGGGAGCTTTCAACCTAAAGAAACACCCACCATCTTCTTGCCCTCTCATTTCCTTCACTGTCTTACCTGACCATCTTACCACCTAACCTCTCCATTTTCCAATCTCACCCTTTCTCATGTGTGGGCTTTCCCTGCCCACTCCTTTGCAATTAGCCTTTGACTATTTTTCACACAGTTCCTGAAAGCACTTAGCTCTAATCTTGTTTACTCTTCCAGCCTGATAATACATAACCCCTTTTGCATTATCCAAAATGATCATTCAAGTGAGCACCTCTTTCAATTCTAGCATCTCTGGGTACATATTTCCATAATATTGGTGTTGCCAAAGAAAACATTACATCAACTAACTCCAAGCAGCTCATGAAGTCCTTAAGTAGTTTGGAAGTGGCCACCTGAGGAGAAGCCAGTATAGCACAAACATGTACTACACCAGGTCACCTACTCCATCAGGCAGGGCAAAACCAAGTACTTATTTATCCACCTGGTAAGACTTTGCTGACCAACTATTTGTCCACAGTCAGTGTCCTTTTTTGGTTGTGTTGGTTATGGGTTTTTTCCCTGAACTAAAGACATCAAATTTTCCTCACTGGAAATATTCCAAGTTTCTTTCTTACTTAACAAGACATCTCTGGTTTTCAGTAGGATGAGTATGGGAATTAAATGAATTGAGATATATTTTGCTTTAGTTTTACCACTCGATTAAGCACAAACTAGCCTTCATTTAAGTAATGAATGGTACAGCACGCTTTTTACACACCAGGGAAATGTCCTGTGCTCTAAAGATGACTTCTCTACAAAGAATCAGAATGAGACCAAAAAATTTTCTGTCTGGCAAAAAAGGAAGGGTTGCTGTCAAGGAACTCCCACCTTCTCCAGCAGCAGAGGGAAAGGGTTATCTGTGCCTGCCTGTGCTGTGGGAAATTTCACATGGGATGCACTGGAGCTGGCACTGGAACATGGAAGCTTTTACATGTCTAGTTGTAGCCTCCCACCGCTATGCCACTAGGATAGGTGGGCACATGTTTCTGACTTCCAAGTCCACAAAGTACTAACATCAGGAATCTTATTTCTCCAGGTTTGTTTCAGAGGAACATACAAAACCCAGTATGTCTGATCTTTCCTGAAGAATCTCCTCGTTGAATCACAGTGGCTCCTTGTACACACACACTATTGACTGTAAATCACCTATGTTAAGTCGTGAGGAACAGGAAACGCACAATCAATTGCAGGAAGAGCAAATACTACACTTGAAGTTGCCTTGATATTGACTTCACCTTTACAGAATACAGACTGTGTCAGTCTGAGAGTTACTTTTACCTTGTTAGTGTGACTACTACAATAGAGGATTGGTGCCATTTTCTTTACAGCAACCAGCTTAAGAACCACACAGGAGGTGCTGTGTGTTAACCCACTGCACTAAGAAACAAAGACAAATCTAATGGAAAAAGCAATGCTCTTTGATCCCTTCCAGAGTAAGCAGAATTTGAAAAGAGCCAGAAGGTCAAAAAAGGTGATCTGTACTATGAGAAGGTGCCTCCAGGACTGCTCCCAGTTTTGGCAATGCATAGGATGCATAAGCTGTCCTGGCTCTCTGTGAGGGATTCTGGAGTATATTCAGTTCTACACAAGCTGGCAGATAAAATGTAGGCACCAGATCTATTCCCTGATCCTGATGACATCATACACGTCCCCTCCATCATCTTTGCTAAGTGATGTGTCAAATATGTATGAGGTCTCCAGCTATAAGCAGGACCATGACAGGGTTAATATGCCAGAGCTGTTACAGGTGCAGAGATAGCTGGACATCCACCAACAAGATTACATTTCCATATTAAAGTGGAAGCATTCAAGGGAAAAGAAAACAAAACAAAACAAACCAACCAACCAACCCAAAGCTTACTAAATGGTAAGAGAGAAGTTTCTTTTCTGCAAAATAGTACAGGAAGAAAACATGGAAATCAGGTACATTTGAACTGCACTACTGCACTACCTTAAGTCCTGGACCAGCACCAAGAAAAAATATTAAATTTTATTATCTTTTTAATTTTACACTTACTATTTAATCCATTTAATGAGATTTCACCCAGCAATTCCTACATCTCTGGAGGAGGTCAGAGTAGATGATCACAGCGATGCCTTCTGGCCTACAAATCTAGGAAATCACTGGGCCATTATAGCCTCTCCAAAATAGGCAATTAAGAAGTACTTATAACACCAGCAGCTGTCTGAGATTCAAAAAGCCTCACAGGCTTATCTGGCTTGGGGAACTAGAGGAGCAGAAAAAAACCTGTTAAACTTCCACAGTTTCCCCAAACTTCTAACAATATACAGGTATAAGCTTCATATTTGAGATAACAAGATGATACCCAGACCATCTCCTGTATTCCTAGCATCATCAATCTCTAAAAGAAAAAAAATAAATTAAAAAAAATCATTGAAACATTTTAATAACTTCTAAGCTGCAAGGCTTGCCTAAAAGCTGTTTTTGAAGAGGAATGTTTATGCGTGCCTAGAAGCATAAATTGGGTAGGATTAATTGCTGGTGGTGGGAGGTAGAAAATTGTGTTTTTCAGGGCCTGCTGCAGTTGCTGTATGGCTGAGAGGCTCAGCTGTTGCCTATCACTTGGCTGGTAGGACACAGGAAGATGCTGAATTACAGACAAAGGATGGATGGTATTTCTCAGGTAAGAACTATAAGAAAACTTTGCAGACACTTGGATCTGATGAAGTTATCACCACCTTATCAAAAACACAAACTAGATTCATCTTAGAGCTACTCTCTGACTTCCACTCTTCCCTGTCTCTCCTGAAGAACACCTTGTTTCACCACTTCAACTATTCCGTAATGAAGTGAGGAAAGACCTTTCTAAAAGACCAGTAAGACTGAACATATTACTGATTAGTTTCAAACACCAATAGCAAAAAAATAGAAAAAAAAAAATGTAATCTGTACAAAAGCAAATACCACTTGAGAAGAGAGTTATGCTTTAATAAAAACATACTAATTCCTGGTTTTGCAAAAAAAACGGGACTCAATACACACAGCTCCTTTTCATTAGGATCTTACATTTTAGAGGTGACCAAATAAAGGCCATCTCACTTTTCAGCACCGACAGTTACCAGCAGTGCATTTCTATAGTCCAGGCATCAACACCTTTAATTATTCTTGGTGGTGTCCATTGTTTTTAAAATAAAGTTTTCGTACAGTTGGCTTTTACGAAGGACAGTTTCACAAATCTCTTTGTGCTCTAGAGGAGCTGAAGCACTGCACAGTAAGTACCCCACATTAAAGACCTCTCTTTATACTTCTCTGTTATAGATGTTCAGTAGGTGTAGGCTTAAGAACAAACACTATGTAAAGATTGGGTAAAAATGCCTTATCAGAGGCAGCACTACAAAACAAGAAAGAACCTGTGCCATTTACCGTACGTTAAGATCAGTAATACATTAAAAGCCATCAAGAAGAAATTACATGCAGCTCACACTGTTTTCAATGTGGTTTTTTACTTTCTCTTTCTTACTGTCTTGATCCATATAAATGATGGAGCAACTATAGAGTGAAAATGGTTTCTTGGGAGACATGGGTATAATGCCCATTATATGCTGTTGATTCTCAGTGTGTAAGGGATGGTGTTATGCAGGAAATTGCTGCAAAGTTAAATTTCACTGCAATCCATTTGCTGTGAATTGACGCAGACAAATAAAATGAAGTTTATTACAAGTCCTTTCAGAAGAAGAACTAATTGGAAATCACCGTTCACTCACAGGCTAAGGTTTAGATTTTGTCTTTAGACACTCACACTTGAGCTAACTTACCAACTGGAGGCAGAAATTTTGCTTCCCATCTCTCAACCTAAGAATTGTTTTTTATACTATTTGAATGATGTCTGTAAAAGATAAATGAAACCCATCATTTGAAAAGCTTAAATCTACACTCCCCTACAAACAGAGATAACTTGTTTCTCATAGGCTACTGCTCTTGCACTCGATGTGAACTGAGAAGGAAGAAATGCCTTCTCTCCTTCTCTGGAACTGCATTTTTCCAGACAACTCCTCCATTCATGGTGTGTTCACTTAAGGTTTTTCATGGGAAGAGCCTCACCTGAGCAGGTACTCAATACCAATAAAAAACAGCCAAATGAGCAACATTGTCTTCAAGTGTTTCAAGCTTGACCCAACACTTACTATGGTTAATAACTGCATTTCTACTAATGTCCTCCTGTGTGCTATAGTAATGTCTGTCACTGAATAGGGTCATGCTCAAGAGCCCCGCTGATCTGGTCTGTTATTCAAATCAGAAAAAGCATTTAGTCTTCTGGTTAGAGAAAACAGACAAGAAAGTATCTGGAAATACCCACATACAGTCTGGGGAGCAGATCCACAGAAAGTGTCCTTCAAAACTGTATGAAGTCAGACACTGGAGTCTCCGGGCTCCTCTATATTCTTAAATTCCATGTACTTGAGATCAGGACTTGTCTCTTCAGACCCAAATGCTTTGAAAAATCCAAACTGCCAATTTAATCAACTTACTGCTTTTGAAAATTATTCACTCAACACATTTGCTTCCCTCAATCATGGAGAAACATCACTGGGAACATTGTACATATTATGTATTTCAGGATTTTAAAATAACTTGATGCTTCATTTTAACAGGCTGGACCCAATTCTTAACTTGTCTTTTATAGATTTTTCTCCTCTAATATATCACTAAAAATGATCAGGCCACTTAGTTATAATATGACCATTTGTTTACATGGCATGTTTTAATGAATCATTAATATATTTTGTGGGTACTTTAAGTAATCTGCCCTTTACCTTGGTACTTCACAATACACCCGAGGCTTAATGGCCCATTAAAATATGCCCTGTTGAATCTTGTGGCTTAATTGATGCACTTTTGCTGTTTTGATATTATTTTCAGGAAACTTGTTTTTGTTTTCAGCAAGGAAGGACAGCACTAAATTGAAAATGAGCTGAAAAGGCCATCTAATAAATGAAAATGTGGGTGTTTTCCTTATGATATTTTCTAATCCTGCCAATGTTCAAGATTATGGCACATTTAGATTTAAATTACCAGATTGGTTGATCACAGCAGGAAATAGAGTAAGCACATATTTCTGTTTTGACAGAACAATAGAAGATTTTTATACATTTCATTAAGCAGAACTACTTAAAGAAAAAAAAGAGTCTCACTGTGTAGCACCATCTTTTACTCATGAACATCCTGTTGTAAACTCTATTAGCATTTTCAGAAGGAAGATAAGTCCTGCAGTTAAACTCCACTGCCACAGCAGACATCATAAGTATGAAAAGAAGCTCCAATATTTAAATTTTTCTGTGATCACCCTTTGCAGTGCCAAAAATTTATCATAAATTATACTTCAAATTAGGATTCTGTCTTATCTGGTTTTTTGAATTCATGCAGAGAATACAGAAGTACATAAATAAGGTTCATAAAAACTGTGAAAGAATCGGACTATTTGGAAACAGGAGTTAGTCAGAAAAAATGCTGATAAGTGGACTTTTCCATACATAGAACTGATTCTTGCTGATTGCAAGAATACATTAGCAACAGGACAAGAGGAAACAGGACCAGGGGAGTATAGGTTGGACATGAGGAAAAATTTGTTCACCAAAAGAGTTGTCAAGGCGTGTCCCAGGCTGCCCAGGGCAGTGGCGGAGTCCCTAACCCTGGAGGGATTTAAAAGCCGTGGAGATGTGGTGCTGAGGGACACTGTTTAGTGGTGACATAGCAGTACTGGGTTAACAGCTGGACTTGGATGATCTTAAAAGTCTCTTCCAACCAAAAAAATTCTATGTGAGAGTGTAATTGGTTTTTTCCATAGGGAGGAGATAACTGGGAGCCTGTTGTTTGCTGACAATTTTAGCATTAAAACTGATGGGTGTATAAATAAAAATCCCAAATGGATCAGTCATTCTTTGATACTAGAAGCTGCACAGGTAAACATGACTCTTATTCTGTGCATTTGTGTTAGGGACATCATTTTTCACTTATTTTAAATCTGAAAGTTATGCACAAGAGCAAACAAACTGACTGGTCACATAAGACACATCCATATTCCTTCCACAAATGACAACAACAACAATGCAAGTGGCAACTAATTTGGAGGTGGTTTAGCTTTACACATATTATATTCAGACATGATGTAAGGTCCAGCAACCCTAATGGAAGGCTTCTTTCCAAAATCCTGCTGCTGTTGTTTTGCTGTACATTAAGTAATGCTGTTAGCACTCAGATTTAAGAAACAGCAGTAAAGGGTGTTTCAGAAAAAGTTTACTGCAACAGAGAACTTTTCCCCTAAGAAAAACTGCCTCCTAAGGAGGTACAGCAAGCAGACAGTTTGGCTGCTATGGGATTTTAATTTAATGAGGTAAAGGTCCTGAAAATTACATAATAAGATGCTATGCAAATTGCTAAGGCAGAGGCAAAGAAAGGCAGCGCAGACAACTGCAGGTACTCAAAATGCAATGATGTAAGGGCACAGCCACTGATCTGTGATTGTTCTCCCCATTTTTCTCCTCATTGATTCCTACTGAGAAAACAAAATGAAACTGCAATCTCACAATTAGGGCACTATGTTGGGCTCAGACTTCACTCCCTATGTTGATACAGACTGCCTCTGTGTTCCTGGACATCATATATGGTACCGCTGTACCTTGTTCTCCATGCAGTAAAATTGGTTATCTCAATTTCTTCCTCACAGATATCAGATGTTCCAGTACAACAGCAATATGGACCATAACTGTAGTAACCAGTGGGACTTGGCATGGCAGGCAGGCTTTGTTCATTATCTGCTTTCACCTTCTAATGTTTCCAAAACTGATACCTTCTTCTGGCTGAAATCTAGCATGGAGTCTAAGCATAAACGAGGAGATCATTTAGAAAACACAGCCAAATTATGTTTCCAGTTGACTGTGTAGAGATAGGACAAACTACTGCCAATAAAACAATACAAAACTAATAAAGGCAATTTGTCCCTAAATAACACTGTGCAGCTAAGATAATATTGTATGAAGTCTGCATTTACTGGAGAAAAAAAATAAAAGGGGGGTGGGGGTGAGTTAAAAAGCCTGAAAGAGCAGTTATTTTGGCAATGACACCCACCAAAGCATACGAGCACCAGACTCCTGCTGACCTTGGACCACGCGTGCATTAGCACATCGTGCGGCACAGCAGAGGGAACTGCTGAAGAAAAAAAGCTGTGTTTGATGGACAACATCACTCTGTGTGCATTTGGTGATGGGAGAGGAAGTAGGCTGGACTATCTCTAGTCTCATCCAGTGGATGGGGTATGGGTAGCAGCTGGAGTACACTTTGCTCCAGCAGTGCATGACATGGTACAACTGTATCACAAAACAATGTAGCACCTTTGCTCTCCAAGCCTGTTCTATGATGCAAATTAAAGCATGCAATAACTGGGGATTACTGGGAGACTCATTTCAGAAGTCAGCTCCTGATCAGCACTAGAACTTTAATGTAGATGTGTCTCTGTAACACATTAAAATACTTTCACTGGGGCAAAAGCCAACCCGGCAACCTCACTGTGCATTGTCACATCTGAGAATTATCCCAAGATACTGCAAGGCAATATGAACAGCTTCCAAGCCATGCAATAGCATGTTAGAGTTTGAATGGCAGGAGCAGGATTGCAGGTGATCTCTGACATGACAAGTTAAGAAGCCCCAGACTCCAGTAGCCCAGCTGGCACATAACAGAGAAATGAATTAACAGCATGGCATCCTCTTGCAATGGCACTGGTCATATCTTGCTATTATCCAAGAGATAACAAAGATAGGTTTTGTGAGGCAACTAAAATGGTAATCAAACAACAGGTCATGATCAACAGTGTCTCCACCCTTAGCTTAATAGCTGGCTTTAGAACACTGCTAGCAAAAAGGACAGCAAAGGATAAAGCAGGGCCAGAGTGAAGCAGGGATCAATGGCCAGAATTTGTTTCTCCAGCACCTGTGGTCTGAAAGATCAGCGAGCCAAGGCTCAGCACCGTTCAGGTAGCACACCAAAACCCCCAAAAACCACCTCCTCAAGGTCAGCTGCGAAGAAAATACACACTTGTGTCATACAAAGTTAATTAACGGCCCTTCAGCCTTGATGCTCTCATCTGCCCATGGCCAGCAGCCTCAGCTGGGTTGCTCGTTAGCACAGCAGCCCCTTCCCCTGAGCTCAGCAATGGCCTCAGGGAGCACTATACCTGCCGCACTCCAGCCTGATACCTGCTTTGACCACTGAACCCACACTCCCTGCTGAATGCCACGGCCGAGATCAGCTACTGCACCCATGTGGGCTCCTATCCATCTCGTACAACCTAGGAGCGCTAGCACAGTGGAGGCAGGAGGAATTTGTCAGCTCAGAAGCCAGCACAACAGAAGAACAGCATGTATTTTACCTAGTGGGTGTACAGCACACACCTTCCAGAACTCAGCCTGTATTAAAAAACAGAAATACCCACACTTTGTTAAACAGCTTCAGCTACAGAAGTGCACGCAGAATACTAAATTGAAGGCACTAGACCTAAAATACCCCAGTTTCTTCTGCCCTCCTGTTTCTCATTAATATGCTGGAAAACAAAGAAAGGATAACAGTTTGAGTCTATGACACAAGTTAAAATTATATATACAAAGCCAAAGAGGAAATAACATATACACTGGGCTCAGCAATTACATTCAACAGGCAGATGAAAAATTGATACAGGAAGAAAAATACACTGTCACATGAGTCTCCTCTCTCCTGAAGCATAAAAAGGGACTTTGAATTGCTTCTACAACTAGCATCTGTATTCACTAAGGCAGCAACAGACTAAGTACCCTTTGCAAGTGCAAAACCATGGAGGTATCCGCAGCTGCTCTGTAGTCATCATTCGCCACATTACATGAGCCCCAAACCACCCCATACCTGGTGACCTGCCATGAATGATATGGACTGTGACACGGTTCCCAGCTTAATTTTTCCACCACTGAATCCCAAATGCTTTCCCCTCCTCCTCCTATGAGAGAGGAACTGTCAACTTTAGCTACCCAGAGCTGATTTGAAAACATAAATTCAATTTGTATTTTTATCCTCGCAACTCACAAAAGTATCTCTCTGCTCCAACAAACCCTGTTTGAATTAAAATCTTTTCAGAGATATCTAGTCATTACTTTAAGCTTAACATAGGAAGACTTCTCAAATCTTTTTCCCTTTCTCTCCTCAGTCCCTGCTGACAGTAGAGTGCCACTTGCTGCAACCCATAACCTGGGATAACCTGCAACTCAGGTTCTTCTTTCTGTCTCCAAATCCAGCTTATGTGTAAATCCTGCAGATGTTCTCTACATAACAAATTCAGATATGGCTTTTCTTATAAGATCACACTGGAAAAGCTCTCTCTGGGCTCCCACCACCTTTTGTCTTTATTAAAACAACATATTTTTTTCCAGGTTTGACAAATGTAGTTCTGGCCCTGCTCACATCCATTCGCAATACTTCTGAAAAGATTATTTTACTTCCCTGTCACTTGGACCACATCAGCCATCCTAGCTGTCCTCTTTTGGCTCCTTCTTTTATGTTATATCAAACAAAAAGCATCTTCATTTTCTAAGCTTTTCCTTGCCTGTCCCTGCCTTGTCATCTCTCATTCTGCACTGTGAAACAGGCTGTCACTTCTCTTCAACCAATGACTTCTACCTTCAGGATCCACTTGCTACAAAAGCACAAAAGCAGATCCATCCTCTCTGCCACTCTGTCCTTCATGCTAAGAAGCAACTCACTCTGAACATCTCCAAAGTTACTTATTTTAGTCACTGAACTCTCTCCACAAAGATAGCAGTTCTGTCACAAACAGGGAAAGACCAACCTTGGACAGCTGTATGCCGAGACCCAGCACGCCATATACTGTCATCAACCTCTTTCCTTTTGTTCTTCTCTCTTCAGTCCCCACTTTTGTCTCATCTTACAACAACGTGTTGTCTGTTTGGTGTTAGTGCAGAGCACAGCACACTGCTATCCTTCACAGCCCACGCCTGGGTTTCTGGGTGCTGTGGGAATGCAAATAATAGTGAACAAATCTGCTGTCTGTTCTCTGTGCTTGGCTGTGCTGCTGCTCCCTGAAAAGCCTCTTGGAAGCTGGGCTCCAGCTGGGCACTGGCTGCACAGATCACAGTGTATCCATCTGAGAGCGCTGTGTTTACTAGTGCAGTCCAGGTTCGTGAAATTTCCTCGGTGAGTGCTAAGGGCTCAAAGGATTTTCAGATCATCAAGTATTGACAAGGAAAAGCTTTTATATTGGAGAAATATGAAACAGCACAGGTCTTGGGCATCTTTTAAAAAACACATAAGCCACAAGATTTCATTTCATGTCATGAGAGTTTTGCTTTTAAAGATCAGAAATATGTGCCAAAAGGCACTTCCTTGCCCTAGCAACCATTTCCAGGGCAACAGACTTTCTTCTAAAGTTGAAGGTCTTTATGTTTTGCAGAATCAATTCTTCAGAGGTCTCAATTTCCCAATCCTTTGCAAGTGATAGATGCTCAGGTAGCTTGCTATATGTACATCGTACCGTTCAGATGGAATTTTATCATTAAAGAACTAGATGTATCTACAGCAATATAGTATCTTGGTTTTCAGTTAGGACTGAATATGGGACATCAAGAATCAAAAAGCAGGTTTTGTATCTTGGTATAAAGACTAATACCCATGCCTGGGGACTGATGAAGACACCATTAAGATATACAGCTTAGAGTGTACAGGCACCCCCAGGGTAGATGCAAAAAGAAGAGGACAGACTAGAGAAAGCAGACAGGAAGGAAAATAAGATTAGAAGAGTGGAAGAAAGCTGTGGATATTGAAAAGGAAAATCCTTGGAGTACTTCAATTTTTCTTTCCCAAAGCAACACAAAATGAAGCAGAATCCTGGTTCATAAATCTATGTTAAACATGCTTGACCTAATATACTGAGCTTTGATCTACTCACATCAACTTTCATCTTCAACTAATCATTGTGCTCTGGGCTGGGCGGCAGCAGGACAGGTATATCTTTCCAAAACCTATTGGACAGTAACTAATTTTAAAGATTGGTTTGCAGTTTGTAATGACATGGCTCTTGTATATGCTCTGTATAAATCAGTACAGTCTCGCATGCTACACTGAACAAATCAATAAATCACTTACAAGTAACACTTGCAGACCCTTTATTATCAAGTGCCCTTTGAAACACTTCCTGCCCCTTTCACATAATATTTCCTATCTTCAGTAGTTACTAGAAAGGTATTTTATCATTTAACCATCTGTCACACTGGAGACATTTTATGCTTAACTGCCTAGTTGCTAAAAGATTCAGCAGACTTCTGAAAGATCTTTTCAGCAGACTCTGAAAGACCTTTTTCCTTGGCCTCAATATCCTTGAAAATTCTGGTAAAATCAGGACAAATGTTGGCATATGGAAGCGTGACCCCATAACTAGATCCAGTCTAAGAGCAGCAACTAAGTATCATAGGATTTGTCCATCTACTCAAAACAAATAAATCTTCCAGTTTTCAGTGAAAGTGGTTTCTAGCAGACTGTCACAACAAAAGAACACATGGAGAATTATTTATCTCACTCATTTAGTGAAAAATTTTGGAAAGCAAAGCATTTGTTTATGGTGAATTGGTGAATGAAAAAGTAGGTTTGGTGAAATATCAATTAAAAAGTCCATCAGTTTTAATAACAACCTCCAGGAAGATTTATATATGTTAAAATGATTTCTAAATGCAAATAGATTCACAGATATTCACTGCAATTGCTTGTCTTCTTAAACACAAAGCCCCTGCCTCGCTTCCTATTTCCCATTTCTAAAGAAATTCTTTTACCCTGCACTTTTGGCCTTTTTTTTCTGTTAAACTTCCTCCCAACAGCGATAATGGAAAGCAACAGGTTCTACACCAAAAGAGCTATTTGGAATAAGAAAGACATTTCCTCCCCTTTTTTAAAGAAAAAAAATTATTTTTAGCATTGTAATTGCCTGCTAACAGCAAGTAAAACATCAACAGATGCCAGTCCAGGTTAGCTGTACACAAAAAGTGCTGTGCATCTTCTTGCTTACAGCACCAAGATCAGCACTGCCAGACGTGTCTATCTGAATGCTTCACTCAGAAGTTTCAGAGATAATTTCTCCTGTTTAGGAGAGACTGGATTTTCATAGGAAATGCAGGACCTGCATTGGTCCTTACACTAATAGGGAATTTGGCACAAAGCCATATTACATTTAAAATATTCATATATTCAAACTAATGCTTCAGAAAGAATAATAGTCACAAGTTCCAAACCAAAACAGACTACCAACCTTAAAATCTAGACATTTTTAATGCACTTTTACTAATATAGTTAGAGGCTTCATTCTTTCTGGATGGCACAAATTAAAATACTTGGATAAATGCTCAAGGCTTTGGTCAAAATCGTGTCTTCACCAATACTCCAGACTTTGGCACTCCAAACTTCTTTTCTGCAAGGTAGGGAGTAACATTTCATAATAAGAAAGCATTACAGAACCTATAGGTATCTCCTTATGTAAGCGTGTATGTATTTCTAACATGGCAGTTGATGAACTAGAGTGCACCGGGATGCAAAAAAAGCATTAATGAGAATAAGATGTAAGAAACAACGTTAACTAGGCCTTTTCATTACAACTGAAGAGAGCTGTACACATGTAAAATGGATACATAAAGTTTTATAACATATTGCCTGTACAGAACCTCTAACATTCAAAATACATTTCCATTACTATTTGCCATAAATTGCCTATGTCTTTTACATTAAAAATAATCGGTTCCAGGTAGACAGTGAAAGATCTGATTGCAAGCAATTGTAGTTGACAGTATCAAACAGAAAGAGTCTGTAACTTCAAGCTTAAAGCAGAAAAAACCAACCATTCAACTTTACAGAGCTGATCACTGGAGAATGAACCCTGAGCCGTTTTCAATTCCATTAATGTTTTATCCTAATTTTGGGGGTTATTCTTTCATGTTACTTTTGGAAAGCAAGAGAAGCACCACCCCTTGTCCTCCCTAAACACCAAAGAGCCGGAACAGTCATCAGGAGTTTTTAATTTGATTCAGCTTGTCAATAGCGACAACTGTAATCGTCCATAATCAATGCCCACATGCAGCACAAAATGCTGTTAAGAGTTTTACTGGCTTTTATTTTATTAGTAGGCAGAGGAGCAGGGACCTGACTCCTGAAGCTCTTGTTCTTATGCAAGCAAGCAGTCTAGAAGCCAGCCTACCCCTGCTTTGCTGATGAACCCCTTTCAAGCAGCAAAAAGAGAGCAAATGGAGCTAGTGGAGACATCAGCCTTTGCTTGGTTAACCTTCTCCACGTCACATGCAGCCCATGTAGGGTAGACAATAAATGGACTAACCAGCTCTGTGGTCCAGACACTTGGTGAAAAAGGAAGTAAAGTGGCCCCAATATATGCTGGTTTGTTTTTGTTTAAAAGTATGTATAAAAGCTAGAGCATATTTCATTCCCTTATGCCCCCCTCATTAAGCTGAGGAGTGCTGGTGCATGGTGTGCCATCTCTCATTACTTCACCACATCACTCACTTGAAAGCAGGTGGAAGAGTGGCATGCTGCCAAAGGAAGATAAATAATTGATGTTAACATAAAGAACATATAGCAGCGCTCTTGTCAACAGGGAACAACTAAAGCAAGATTTCAACAGCAAATATGCTCTTGTAATCTCCTTTTATCTTTTGTTCTCCCTCCTGGGTGTGACCCAGTTTATCACGACTCCATGGACTGACAGTGAGTTGAGAAATCTGCAGCAGAGCTGCCTGGGAAGGCAGCACAAGTCTGACAAAATTTTAGGTGACTTCATGTCTTATAATGTACAAAGAAGTCTTTCAGCAGGGGACACTGAATAAATCTAGACAAAATGCACCAAAGCCAGGTTTATGGGACAGTTACACACAGCAAACTGGCTTTTTAGCCCTACCTCCAGGCTACCTCTGCCATGAAATACCATTGCTGAACTCAGTTCGGAGAAGAACTAAAGATCTCAGGAGCAGTGGAAACAGATAATACAGAGATGTGCCGGGAATGTTACACTGCCAGAACAGTTTCCAGGTATCTGCAGACTAGTGAAAATATCTGATGACTGGAGACCAGGAAAGAAAAAACTTTTTTTTTTTTTTCTCCCTGTAGCTCTTGACCTTTTTTTTATAGCCACAGACAGGATAGAGAAGTGGACTCCCCTGTACCATCCCACCTACCTGTTCTTAAAACACTATTCCTCTTTAAAAGTACAATTAAGTGGTATTGCCAAACTTTCTTCTCCCCACTACTGAGTGGCCTAGAAGCTAGTGAGATAGTTTATTAAGTCATATAACCAAAGAGCTCCTGCTCCAAGCAGAAGCTTAGGATCTTTTATCTTGCAGCAGCCCTGCCATTCGGTAATGAAATACTGCATGAAATAGATGTAGGAAAAAAAGAATCATCTTTCCAGGTTACACAGAAATCATCCAGGGTTTGTGGGCTTTTTTCATTATTTGGCCATTAGCTGGTTAAATGCTTATCATGTGACCTCAATTCTGCAAGCATCACCCTGGAGAAGTCTCCATGGAAATTGAAGTCATCTAGTGTCACATCGTGCCTTTTACCTTGGTGCTGGCACACTTCCCTATTGAATAAAGGTAAGCGTTTCATGACTGTTACCATCTTCACTGTTTGACTGACAATTAAAAGAGGGGTCTGTAATTGACTTCTATTGGATTACACTCTGCTGTGCAAAGACAAACAAAGCCTCGATAACTAACAGGTGAAAGAAATTCGTTTATTCAGCTGTCTACAAGTTTCAAGAATAAAAGCCCTTCACACTTCCTGCAGGAGCCTGGTGGAACTAGGCTGCGTGTCTGCAGCAATTCAGTGCTCAGTGTCTGGAAAACTTCTAAGACGCATATAAAAGATAAAATGGGAATGACATAAATTTAGAGCCTACGAGACGAGAGCAATTTATTGCCAAATAATCTATTCTGGCTCAGAAGAAGAGATAGGTGGAGCAGTGAGAGGAGCCTTTGATTCACATATCCTGCAAGAGCTCAGCCTAAGATGAGCATTAAGCAAGTAGCACAAACAAGGGTGTCCCATGGGCTCCCAGGTATTCCCTGTGCTCAGCTGCAAGGACAGGCTCCTGTACTTGGTCACCTCCCGATTCCCATAGCTCTTGGTCCTAATCTCTGTGACCCGGGCCACGTGCTGACCCCCCTCACTCGCTGCTGAGGGCACAAAGCAGCACTGGCGTCCATGGGACCACGCTGTTAATCTGAGGTGCAGTGCTGCATCCTGACAGGCTTTACAGGTAAATACATTCTGTTACCTAACACAAAACTGCCATTCATGTACCTTCAGCTCCTGCAGGTCCTACCTCTAGCCAGTGCCCTGTCATAAATACAAATTAATTTGGCAGCAGGAATTCTATTTCCAATGGTGTCTGAATTATTCTCCATGCAACATTCAAACCAGGAAGCACTGCAGGCGAGTGAGAAATACTGATACCACAGTAAAATCTCTTAGCCCATCAGCTGCGTGTGCACGTGCTCTTTGACACTGGATTTGAATGGCAGGCGTGGTGACAGCAGATGCAGACACAGCCCTGAAACAACATTAAAAATACGCAAGTTCTTGCAGTGAGACAGAAAGAGCACGTGCACATATGTACAACTGCCATCTTTGTGAATTTTATTCCTAGAAAAGTAATGCAAACAATGCAATCGTAAAATATTCTTTTGGTACCTCTTTTAGCATTCACAGTGTGCTCATGTGGTCTAAAAACAATTTAGACCGAACAAAAAACTAGTGCTGCTTTTACCGATTCTGATATTGAATTCTTTTTCTCTCTGTTATCCCCTCCATGAATACACAGTGAGTCAATCTGGTATGTCTTGATGGTTGAATAAGCTCTTTGATTTTTGAATTATTTTAAGATTAACTGAATTTGAAATGTGTGCTGCATGCAACATCTTGCTGGCAGAAAAAGATGAGCTTTGTTACTGACAGAGAAAAGTTGCAAAGCCACATTTTTCATTACTACTCTGTACTGCTGAACTTGTGTTCCTGCCAGACTGCTGCCCCTGCCATGACAGCAGGGGACACCAGGTTGAAAAGTTCAGTTTCTCTCCCGACCTGCCTGAACTTCAGAGTAGCAAAGCAGTCTTTTCCAGCAATCTCTTTTATAAATAATAAGAGAGAGTGGGCATTACATTAGGCTGCTTGAAAGCTGTGTAATGCCATGAATGCACCACACTCCACCTGAAAAACATGGGTTTTTTCAGTATAATCTGTTCTAGCATCACAAAAAGTTACTGGTTTCTAAACGTTCTCCCCTGCCGGTGCTCTGAGGTGCTGTTAAAGAGGAGCTCTGAAGAGCTGGCCGGCCACCTGAACATTTCCAAGACTGTAAAATTATTTTAGAGGACAGAGAGAAGCGCATATTCCTAACGTTACTGCCCGTGCAAATTACTATTACCACTGTAATTGCCACTGAAAAACTACATGTCAAGACTAAGAAGGGGAGTTGTTGAGCTGAATGCAGGAAAGAACAGAAGGGAGAAATCTTGGCAGATATTCCAACAAAACCCAGACACAGAGTTCAAGAGGCTGTGCTCTTCAGAACAGGAAAGGGAGGGGAGAAGAGTTCTGGAGCAGCGAGTTCTTTGCAACATCCCCATAGCACATGTTAGAAACACCGCTTTGAACAATATCCCTCTTTCCTGTCTTTGAAATGATGCTGATTTTCTTCTACTTTTCTTCCAAGAGTAGCCCCTAAAGAATTCTCCTTCAAACTCTGCTTGTTTTATTTTGGACCTCTTCCCACAGTCACTGTTAATGAACCTTGGATCCTTAACTGCCACTTTGGATCCTGCCACAAGACCAAGTCAAAGGAAAGGACTTCAGTATGGGTTCCAGCAAAATCCTGGCACCAAATCCAGAGGACCCCAAAACAGATCTGAAAGGCACCAGCAAGTGCATTATTATTCAGCCTGAGCTTCATGAGCTCTGAGCTCTGATGAAAGGAAGAGTACAACTCAGAGACTATGGGCTGTGACACAAGGGTGTCACAAGCAGTGTCACATTTCTGGAGAAGTGTAAATTATGGGACACCTGCAATGAGCCCCCAAATGTAGGAATCGGAGGAAATATGGCTTTTTCTTCTCATCTGTTTATTATTGCCTTCCAGTCAGAAGTACTGCATAAAAAAAATGCATTTGTAGATCTCCCACTGCTTCTGTAGCACTTTCTTTTTTAAGCCTGCCCCTTTGCCTGTAAGCTTTCTTTTTTAGCCTTCATTCTCTTCATCACCCCTGAGACTCCTCTCACCTTTCTATTTCTCTCTTCCCTACTCTCTTTCAACTCCACATTTCCCTCTCCCCTCCTGCATCCCTCCCCTCTTGCTTTTAGCTCAAATTCCTGGTACTCAGATTGAAAACGTCCTAAACCATCTAGATTAATTTTCTTTACTATTTAGACATGATCGGCACATACACCAGGTGCTTTTTAAAGACAGGGAAAGAGCTCTTGTCCCATAGAGGATGGGCCTGTCCATTTCCAGAAAATCTCTGGTGGTACAGTAAACGCAGCGTTGCTAATATCACATTTCACTGGCTTCTCTGATGACTGGTGTAATTGAAATAAATTATGAATCCCATATGTGCCACACTAACAGAAAGCAATAAAACACAATATTTATGAATAAAGATAGCAATTATCTGATTAAATCAGACAGTAATGTTATTCTACCAGAGGACTCTTCATCTCACATTATAATCAATACTGATTATGAGTGTAAAGGAAAGGCTCTTGCCATTACTATAACAAGGTCTCATAGATTTTCAAAGGCAATGAAAGATTTTCTGTAGAAAGTAGAATTCAGCACAGTTATAACTGAGAATTCAAAACAATCTTTTTGGGTTTTGAGGTAGCAAGTCTTGGATATTAAGCTTGATTTTGTCATCATTGACACTGGTGTCAGGCTGATGTGATTGTATTGACATCAGTATTGTTATCCAAGATTGATACCAGCACAACTGGGAGCAAAATTTCTTTTTTTTTTTTTTTTTTTAAAGGTTGAAAGGTTGTTGTCAGACACTCGAGATATTTCTGTACTCTGTTTCAGTAGGTGGTAATTTTCTAGAGGTGCAGTACACAAGCTTGATTAAAAGATAGTGATCCAAATGTATGACTATTTCTGGAACAGTTAATTTAGTCATTAAAGGCAAAAATTATCTCCAAGAAACATATACTTTGTGCCTCAACTCCATGTCTATATTCAGGGACAGATCTGACCAAGTTTTTCACAAACAGTAAATGATTCTGACACCTCAGCCTTGTGCCTGTTTCCTTAAGATTTATTCTGGGTTTCCAAAAGATGTATCCCTTTTAAAGGTGTTTTACACAGATTACTTAAAGTCATGAGTATGCCTTTAAGAGGTAAATAGGTTTATTGAAATTAAGCTATATAAATGACTTACACCTTGATACAGAATATTAAGCCTGTATTTAACACTGTTTTTCTAAAGAAACAAAGACAAAATAATTATTTTCAAAATTATTTTCTCCTTATTTTTCTGTGAAGGAGGGAGGAAAATGCAGTCATTGACCAAAGGAAGCTTTTCTCCCCATGGTCCCAGTACATCCCTGCATCTCATCAGTAAGGAAACAGCTATTTCAACTTTAAAATACTCCCTAACCATAAACCAGCAAGTAGTTAATAAAGACAACACTGAGTCCTGTGACATGGAGGCAGGGAATGACACTGTTCACACTTGCCTGAGCTGATGCTCTCAACATTTCTCAAGGAAGGGATGGGAGACATGAAACAGCAGGTTCCCAAAACAAACAGCACAATTGCTGCTGATTTGACCACTGAGAAGGGGTAGGAAGAGCAGGAAAGAGGAGAGCTTGTTAGAGGGAAATGCACTGAACCCCAAGAGAGATTTAACCATTTAAGAGGTTTTTTTTTTTTTTTTTTGCTAGAGGAAAACATAGGAATTGTCACGGCCATCATGGAACACAAGAAAATGCTGCACTTAATCAGAATATGAGCTAAGTATGAGCACCACATTGCAGCCATTTAAAAATAGTTCACAGATTGCATGTTATAAACTGGGAAACAAGCAACTGCCACTATATAGGCAGTCACAGCAGAAGAGAGCTCAAGGGAACATATCAAGGTAGGGACACTATAGCCACAGCCAGAAACCAGATACTGACTCCTGGTAAACAATTGGTCCACTGCTTTGTGTGCAAATACTTGCTCTGCTCCCCCTGCTCTTTCCTCCTTTTTTCAGCTTACAACCACTTTTATAAACACAACTCTATGCTTCGCATCTTTGCCTTGTTTTTATTCTATCTTTCAAATCAAGGGCACTGTTAGATAATGAGATTCATGAATGTCCCTTGCTATAAATTCAAGACAAGTATTTTGACCCCATGAGGGAGCCTACAATGCAGTTGTCCACAGTCTTCTTAATAGAAGCAGAGCTATGAAAAATTTTCCCAGCAACTCTGAAAACCCTGGAAAAGTCCCCTGACCTCCTGTTCTGTTACTTGCGAGTAACAAGCTCAGCCAAAGTTCTCTGACATGTTTGGAGTTTGCAATTCTTTCAAACAACCTTTTTACGAAGTTCTGTTTGAACCAAGCCAGATTTACAGCTTTAGGATTAAATCCCTCAAACCTCAATGGACTCCGTGTAAAAATGAGGTGAAAACACGATGGCTTTGAGTTCTGCTTGCAATTTCAGGCTTGCTTTGAACTCAATGCACAAAGAAAAATGCACTTTAAGCCTAAGAAAGCAGTCTTTTGAAATCCTGCTCTTGTGGAGGTACAGTAGACCAGCCACCTCTGCAAATTACCAGAAGCTTTCTTCTGTGCTACTGGGTCAAAAGGAGGGAAAACACATTTTTGCCCTTCTGACTAAAAATCTCCATGTCCCAGTTTTATATATGTGTCCATCTCCTTTGATCAATTTTCCCAGCCAAGCTCAAAGTTTTACCTTTCAGAAAATTTCACTTTCTGCAGCCTGATGCCAAAAATAACTTATTGTGAAGTCTTGAAGGCAGCACTCCTTTCCTCCACTCTTGAGATCTGCTCCTCCTCCTTTTTTATCAGCCTACAATATATCATATATCTAAGGGACACATTGGCCATGTCATTCATATTCTATGTACCCCCTTCCCTGCTCTTCAACATCTTCGTGTTGGAACTGGATCTACCCTGTTATGATGTCTTCAGATTAGGTTTCCCATTGAATACGCCAGCATTCAAAAATTCAATATTCTTCTCAGCAGATGCCTAAAAGCAGGGCTTAGTCTACAGGTTCCAACAGTTCTTCCACTTTACAGATGCAGACAAAACAGAAATGTTTCTGCTGGTTCTTTTCTACTTTCATTAAAATGCCAAATTTAGCATGTATTGATCTAACCTGTCACTGGTGACTTAGTGACCTTGATATTTTAGTCTAATCACATGCTTTTTCTCCTTCCTCTCTCTCAAAACAAATGAATGCAGAAAGGGAAAAGGTGGAATCTTTTCTCATACATATAGTCTTTCTAGCTTGTAATAAGCATTGTTATTACTCTAAGATTTTCATGTCCTGATACATTCTCCAAATCAATTCACAGTCCAGAATGCACGGAGCCAAATGTGAAAATAACAGCAAGAAATTGTTACTACATGTAGCTCATGATTGCAAATCACTAGCCAAGGACTACACTAAGCCAGTTAAAACATCTTTGTTCTTTACACATGGAGAAAATAACAGGTGCCTATCTGCATGGATATCTTTACAGACCATGCTTATGTACATGGAAGAATTGGGCATTCGATGCTTCTTTTCAGAAAGAAGTATGGGAACAAGACCACATTCTTGTACTGAGTCTGGGTTCTCTAAACTTGCTACAACTCCCTTTCTTAAAATACCAGTACATGTCATGAGCTAGTAGTGGAAGAATTCTTTGACTCCTACATAAAGGTGTTCAGTTTGCAAGTTTGGTTGTTCTACTTTAGCTATCAGCAATGCAAACTGGGAACTGAAAATGAAGTGGTATTTCTACCCTATTTCCCAAAAATCACTACCAGCGAGTACTGAGCAATCAATAATAAAGAATTAGTACTTAACTCATGGTTTCATTTGCACATGAAGCAGAACAGAATTCACCTCCCTTTCTCAAAGCATATTGAGTTTGCATTGTTAAGATTACCCAAGTGCAAAGTAATTTATTAACAAAGTCTGCAGGTATGTCTTGAAGAGAAATACATAAGACCTGATCTAGTACCCTTAAATCAGTTACACAATTCCCACTGACATCACTCGCTGACGATGGGGATCATAGAGTAAATATGTTTTTTAAAAAGTGTATTTTGGCCTTAAACAACTAAACATCTCAAAACAGACTCTATGCAAAATTAATCTCTATCAAATCACTTTTTTATAGATTGTTTAGAAGCAAATTAACTAATACGATTCGATAATTCAACATCACATTAGGCTAAGAGCAAGATTATGCATTCGCTCAGTGCACAGAATATGATCATGTGTCTGCCAAGAATATTTCCTTGTTCCAACACAGCCTCGCTTTCTCTAGATACTCTCTCTAATTGTTTCATTTTGGCAAAGACAAGTTTTCCAAATTAACTTTTGCTGACCTTTGCTCCCTCCACCAGCTTCATAATTCTCATCATTGCCTTCCAAATGAATAATGTTCATTTATTTCAGTTTCTTTCCAGCAAATGCTTTCCATCAAACATCTGTCTCGAGATATGTACTAGCTGGAGGGGATAAACGATGTGTTCACCTTGTTTGCAATTTCTCACTGCCAGTCTTTTCAACAGTGAGACTCTTGCAGCCATGCAGGCTGGAAACTCTGGGGACTCTCTGCAAACACAAATGCATTTTCCAACCCCCCCTTATGTGTTTGTATGTATCCCCAAAGGTCAAAGCTAAGCCTTGTCAGGCTGGAGGTGTGCACACCTACCAGTCTGAAGTTTGCTCAGCCATCGGTCAACTCCCATCCAAACAACTGTAATTATTTCCTGGAACAGATATGCTATTATACAGGCAGCATGACCAGTAACATTTCTGATGTCGAAGACTCAGAGCAGTGAAGCAGCAAAAAAAAAAATCAGAGCACAAGAGAGTAAAAGAGACCTTATTAATTACTAGGAAATGCTACAAATGCTGCGTGCCCACTTAATACTGCATCAACAGCTCTGGTGGTGAAGTACACTCTTCCATTAGTACAGCCTTCTCTGATTCTTCAGTGCCAGGTAAGAAAAGAGGCGTTTACAGCCAGAAGCAAGCACTTGATATCAATTTCCAGGACACTTCATAGACCGTATGACAGATGTTGACATTGGTCACAAGACCTTAACAGGATCCAAGAGCATTTTGGTTACTGAGACTGCTTTTTAACCCAGTACCAGTGCTTCAGCTGGTGACAAAAAAAGAAACCTGAAGGGGAGTTCTGACGGAACAGGGAATACAAGAGGCTGGTATGGTGAGACTGCTAATATAGCTGATACTGGGGCCACTGCACAGTGAATGCAAATTCCATGTACTTTGGACAACTAAAAGTTTAAAGTTTATGAACTTAAGCAGGCCAAGAAAGCCTCTATCATTTCTCTTTTGGCTCTCAGTGAAGCCTGTCCTAGGACAGTCCAAAATACAAAGCTTGGTCAGGTAGATGTCTTTTACCTAAGTCAGACAAGCGTAACAATGTATAGAAAGACCACCAGGCATTAATGAAGATAAGTACTCCCAAGTCGTTTCTTACAGAATGAAGGCTTTAACTGACAGAAAAGCTCTATGCAAAAAGTGGTGGGAAGATGAGGGAAAGGATGTGAGAAGGCTCTCTCCTTACAGCCCCACCAGAGGTGTACAACAGCAGCTCCTAACAGGAACTGCAACAAGACAGCATCAAAGCTGCGAAGGAAGCAAAAGAACAGTGAATAACAGCAAGCCCAGGTAAACAGTGGTACAAAAGTGCCATCTACACTTATAACGAAGGACGGCACTTAACGTTAACGAATGCATTAACATTCTCCAGCGATACACTCATATGCTCACAGCATTAGAGCATTTTAACATGTCTTGAGTAGCCTGTTAAAGGAGGACAGGTAGTGCTTCATAAATTAAATCAAATACATTATGTGATCACATTTATTTTTATCTGAGCCTACACCTCTTGAATTTTTTATCACCTTAAAAAAAAGAATATAGATATGCCCTGCAAACCCATCAATTTGTCAAGTTTAGATTTTGAAATGCATACAAAATTTACACCCACTGAGCATATTTTTATACCTACATAAAAATTTATTCTGGCAGTGTTTTGCCAATATGTCATCTATAAAGTTTTGTTTAGACTTTTCTATATATATTATATAGGGGGCTAAGGTTGTTTCTCTGTTAAAGAGCTTTTCATGCTAATCATACAACACATGTTCTCACCACCGCTCTGCTCATATTTGAGCTGTAACTTCTGGGTGAAGAGAAACAGTGACCAAATGATCACTACACTGGATTTCAATTCTGACTCCAAACTCAGTAAAGGCTGGAATTATGCTCTGCACAGTCCTCTCAGGGCAGGCAGAATTCAGGGTCTGCTACAGGGGACATGGCTATCTGCCTGTCTGTCTGCTCTGTCTTGCAACGTAGGCACCAGGAGACTGGGCAATGATTTCACTCGCCAGATTACTTATTCCTACAAAAGAAGACTGCAGCTGAAGTCTGTCCAGCAGCCCCAGCACTAGAGCTTTGCACTCCTTGCTCAGGCAGATTTAAGAACTAGATGACCCCGTGCTGTTTATTCACTGCAGAAGTCAGCACTTGGGAAAGGTGTGATCTGCCTCGTGGCTGCTGAGTGCTACAGCTACAGCTTACCTCACCACACTGCCTTCCCACAAAGCTCTCTGCAAGAGTCTACAATGCGGGGACAAAGCACAAAAGTGCCAGGCTCACTGGCTGAATGCTGGGACTGCACCCACAGAAACTCACAAAAACTACTGCCACCTTTGCACATCTCCCTGTACATTTCTGGGCCAGAGCCATGACACAGCCTTATCTCTCTCCCTGCGAGCAAGGCAAAGTATCATCCCCACAAAACAAAAATCCACAAACTTACACCACAATGTAATAGCCAGTAGATAAAAGTTAAGGAGGCAGCTGCTCCTGACATTAACTTTGGGGCAGGGTGGGATGTGTGTGGAATGTCTTAAATTCCTGATTATTACTGTAGTAAACAACAATACAGATGCACTCATTTTCTTCTTAAGCTAAGTACCTGTCACATCCTGCTTGGTTCTTTTTATTCCCTCACAGGTTCTATTTGATTTGTGAGAGATAACTTATGAAAAGCAATTTCAAAGGCAGTACAGTACCACACTCATTTTTCCAAATGTTGCTTTTAATGGGTTCTGCACACTCTATGGTGTCCTGGGTTTTGTATTAAATAACCATAGAAAGTCACTGTGATACAGCTTCAAAGATGAGCTAACACAGATCTGATTATATGATCCAGGAAAAAAGCTTTTACGCTTCCTCTGGGCCGCGGCTGTGTGGTCTGCTTTCCTTTGCTGTTGTGTACTTTCTACTCCTGTCTGTCTACTACCACCAAGACAGCAATTTCAGAGTATCTACATGGTAGGTAACTTGGCAACACTACAAGCCAGTGAAAACTACTTTTGTATTAGAATTTGCCTTAAGGTGGACAGATGCACATGAATTTAGGGCTAGTGTTAGAACTATGTCTATGTCTCTCCACTGGCTGCATACATGGAGAGTCATTTATCAGCTCCCACAGAGGCCACCTAATTCCCATTACACTCCAGGAAATTATTGGCATCCTTAAGCACTCAAACTCCTGTTTTATTTCTTTCCCTTGTACTTATGCTGACACTTGACACACCAGAATGGAAAACCCGTCTTTAGCCACAGAATAAGTACAGAAGTTGATATATGGAAAAACTCACCAAGAGGGAGAATACAAAATCTTTTTCTCTTCATTTCATTGTGACTGGTCATGCTATCACATCCATCTTTGCAGCAAGTAAAAGCAGGGTTGTTCATTTTTGGTTTTCAGATTTTGATGTGCATGGTGACTATTGCACAGCCATCTCACAGTTCCCTGAGACCAGGTTCACGCACAGAGGACATGGTTCCCCAGGCCCTGCAGACCCCTGGACACTCAGTTCTCTCTCCTGCTGACAAAAGCCAACGCACTGACCCCGCCAACAGAGCCCATGGCAGGCACTGTGCTATTGGGCCGTGTCCTGTGTTTACACATTACACAGACAGTAAACTAGCAAAGGTAGGACTGGGAAGAATACGTTTCCTTAGAGGAAGAGGCCATGCCCTGGTCAGACAGGACACTGGTAGCTCAGCAGAGTTTGAGCCAAGCCTGAGCCCGTATAATTGAAGTGTACCACAAGGCTGACCTTTCAAACTCTGAATTAGTGAGCAGGCTGAAAATTATTTCATTAATCTGTTAGTATTTGAAACTGGCATAGCCAGTTTAAGAGTGTGTGCCCTCAGTAACTTAAAGCACACAGGTAACTTCCTGCCTTCCCCATCCTGTACATTTTCTATATTAAGCAGTGTCTTTCATTCCCCTATCTCATGCCTAAATATTTTAAGACCTGACTTTTAGAACTGCAGTACAGTTTCACCTGGGCAGTTCTTGTTCTTCATCATATGCCTGTACTGTGGAAGGATATTTATGTATTAGGTAATTAAATAACCAATCACAATCAGATTTGTATTCAAAAAGTGACAAAAGAGTTTGAAGCCTAATTTTAATCAGCCTCTAAGGAGTTACTATACATCCAAACTATATTCTTGAAAAGGGCAATTCCAACCTAAAGTTAGACAAAGTTAATAGCCAGCTGCAAGAAGAGTTAATTCTTATGCCCATTCCTGCTCTTCCCCAGCTGTTAGCCAGTTACTCCTCCCCTGTGCACTCTGATCCTGCAGAGATGGTGTTCAGGAAGCTAAACTAACAGGAAACAACTCGCTTGTTTCTTTCTTCTTCTCCTCCAAGACCCACTTTTTTTTTTTTTTTTTCCTCTCCACAGTTCAGTTCAAGGTATCGGACAAGCACTAGTGCCAGAGCTAGGAAGCAGCAGGAAACAGCAGACAGAGGATGAGAAAGACAACCCATCATTACAGTCATTTAGCTGCACTGCCAAAGCAAATGACTAAAAATCTAGGGCAAAAGTATCTCAAATTAGAAGAAAGTCAGGCACAGATTCAGTGTACTAATAGCAACCTGAGAGACAAGAATGCTTGTAACTCATTTCCACCAACACTGCTTTGACTGCATGTTTATATGGTCTCTTGCCAGTGTGAAGTTCACCTGCTTTCCTTCCTATAACTTTTGAGGCTGTTACAGAGGCTCCAGCATATAAATAGTAATTAACTTCTGAAAGCTGAAGCTTACAAATGGCATTGTTTGATTTGAAATATATTTCACACAATTTTTCTTCCACGTAGAGAATTCTTAAGGAGAATGCTGACAAACAAGCAGCATAAGGTCTGTGTATTATTAAAATTTTAAACACATGCTGCATACACAGAATGTCAAAAGAATATGTTAATCAAGTACAAGTAAGAGTAAACCAGCTTGATCAGCTCTTAGCTGTGATGGTGCAAAGCTGGGGAATTTGCCAATAGCAGAGTTACTCTGTCTCCTTGTACCACAGAGGATTTATCCAAACACATTAAAGAAAGTATAGACAGTTACTCTTCAAACTCACGTGCTTCTCATATACTAGGGGATTCATGCTGATAATTCAGAAAGCAATGCAAACCTCTGAAATTTGTTTAACTGTAGGATGTTGCCAGAACTAGGAGGTTCAACCTGTAGCCCCAGGACATGAAAGAGGAGGAAGCAAACTTGCTGACCATGAGCTACAGCTCCACACAAAGCTTACCAAAAGACATCCAGAGCAGCCTTCAAAACACCCAGGCTTTGCAAACTCACTTCCTCCCCATCGGAAACCAAACCATACCATAGGCGCAGCCTTTTGCACACAGTAAAATCTAGTGGCGGGTACATCACCTGGCTTTCACTTAATGAAAATTATTTTCAATCCCTCTCAGAGATTAAATCCCAAAACCAGAATACAAAGAAACCATTAAGAGTTAGAGGATTAAAATACATAGTTTTCTATGGACTGGATTCTTACTTGCAATAATTTAGGATAGCTCCTTTCACCTGCAGCAGTTGAGACTGTGGATTTTTGTTTTCAACTTGAATTCAGTTTCCCCTACTCAAGAAAGAAGCAGGTTCAAGGTTTGCATCTTCTTTGCCATTTTTCTATTACTCAGGTCATCTCTTACTTGCAACTAAAGAACAATTTTCCTCTATAAAATGAAAACACTAGAAAGATTTTCCTAGCTGTAAAGTGCTTTTCTCTTAACCACCCCCCCGCTCCAGCAGTTGATTACGAATGTCACTCATAGCTACCTCTGGTTTCAGCTGACATTCATTCATGGGTTGGTTTTGGGCAAGTTGTTTTTTCATTTGTTCACTTTTTTCCTGGTAAAATCAGAATGACAAAGAAATCACAGATTAAAAGAAGCTAAATATCACAAACGTGACTCTCACTGATAATGGTTTACAAGGGAAAGTCACAGATGTGGTGGCATGTGCAGAGCTTCAGCCACAGACACGTGTCGAAGGCATTTTTTATGGCAGTAACTGGAAGTGGATGGAATAGCATTTTTGTACAAATACTATGGGGAAACTTTGCTCTCCTGAAGCTGGGCGTGTTCTGTGACATCTAACAGCAGAATCCGCTTAAATGCATAAATTCACTGCAAAGATGGTATGTTTTGAAGTTTTTTGGTTTGGCTCAGGTTTTTCACTCCAAAGAAAGATGAATAATGAGTAGAAATATAGCACACAGGCAGGCCACTGTCCTTTTGTGTTCATTTACATTGCATTTACAATGTGCTTCTTAAAGTGGCACCTATTCCTTTTAACCAAGTTTTCCTGTTGCAAGTACTAATTTTTACAGACGTCATGGAATTTTTATCAGCATTCTTTTTTCCCCTGTTAGAATGATATGCTGTGCAGAAACTGGTTTTGCTGATAGTTACTCCTTTCAAAGGAGTTCCTTTAAGTGGACTTCTTTGAGTTACTGTTCATACCCTTGAGCTGTAGCATGAGTTGCTGCACAAGAAGCACAAAGAATTCAGGACAGATGTGATCAGCCAATTCTATTGCATAAATCCTTTTCAGACCTCAAGCATCTTCCTCTGTTAACATAAACCATGCACAAAGGAAAGCATGAAAACTTCAGTGATTCAGGCCTTAAATGTTACTACAGAAGTGCATTTCAACAGCTGTCTGTTAACAGACCAAGCAAGAGAACTACCATAAAGCACAGAGCTCAGAGCACGTGCTCTTATAAGGGGATCTGCTGATATACTGAATACTAGTCTGGATACTTCTTGAGTATGAAGGAGGTGGTGTTTCAAGCATTGCCACTGCATTTCTTTAAATAGTGTCACTTTTCCTGTGAATATAATTGCTGCTTCTATTTGAATAACTGCCAGCAAATTCTTTTTACCAATAAATTCCATTGTCAATGTCAGATTGATATTACTTTTGATAACAGCTTTAAAAAATAAACACTATTCATTCATCACCATTTCAATCAATACCTCCAAATTTATATTCAGAAGACAACTTCACTTTGCTTTTAAACAAATAATTTCATCATAACCTACTTCTCAGTAAAACTACAATAAGTTTTCACATTACATTACAGGAGCGATGGCTATTCAGTTCTAAATAATGGCTCCTTTGCCAGACAAGTCAATGGAAATTGATTTGTTTCAGCCTCCTGTGCTCGCACACACAAAGCCCACGTACAACAACCCTATTGACTTCTGCAAACAGTATTCAACCTTGCATCCTCAAGGACTCCTGGCAAAAATTTTTAAATCATTCTCCTCCTGTACTGTAGCCTTTCTGAACCAAGGCCGCATTTAAATGTCAGTCTCCAGCAATAATACTATAAAGAGAAAACTGGTTACTGAATTGAAAATCTACTTTATATTGAAACATACAGCCCATGATTGGATAGAAGAAGGAAGAAAATTAAGATATATTGAACTGCAAAATTAAAAGCTTTGACTGTACATAGGGTAAAAGGAAACGGGCTTCAGCACCCTGGCTCCACAAGAGAGTTTTGGAACACAAGCCACCCTATGGGCTAGCCAGGCTGCCTGCCATGAAGCTCCCATCTGCACACTAAGTGTTCTGCATGGCAGACAGGCCTTTTCCAGTCCTCTGTGTACTGAATATTTTCTCTCTTCTATAAACAAGAACATTTAAAAACAATTAAAATAAAGATTAGGGATATTAGCACGGTAGAAGCATTAAGTGCAGTATCAAAGAGACAAGAGACCATATGGTCCATCAAAATCTGTGTTTATAAGCCCTGGAAATACAAATCAACCATTTCCCCATCCTTTCAGTCCTTCCTTTCCTATTTAAATCTGATTATCAACTTTACTCCAACATATTCAAATGAAACACTTTATTGTTGCCAAGTTTTATATTTCAAGCGCTGCTGTAAACAAAAGCAATTGTGAAAAATCTGAATCTCAGTGCCTTCAAGGCTGATGCTTGACCTCAGGTTTCTGAGTTAGTTACCATCTCATATAACTTACTGGTTCCAACTTGTTCTACTCCTGTTTGGTTTTTTATATAACATAAAAGAGATCATCTTTGGCATCTGGCAGACTCCATGACAGCAGCATTGTTCACACACTGCACACACCTCTGCAATATTTTCACTTTCATTTCACACGATGCCAAGTGTCTAGTGACTGTTACTCTGCAGTTACCCTGTAGTATCAAGCTTTAGAATTATTTAGATGATAAAAACCTCAGAAGTGGGCACTTGAATATGATTTATGTTGGCTAACCCTCATCCAAACAGGATGAACAGGTGACATCTTGTTGTTGTTGTACCCATTATACTAGTGTAAATACTGCATCACCTACTAGCTCACTGAGCTAAATGACTCAACAGAAGTCTGAGACATGGCAGAAATCGGTCCTGTTCCATTCCTCAGGATTCTTTGGGGGGTTTTCTTTTAAGAATAAGGAAAGAAATAACATGCATGTGCAGTACACAGCACAAAATGGCATTGGTAAGGTCTTAGTGAGACTGCATCACACAGAGGAATGAGTAACAATAGGAAACAAAAGCGACCAGCTGACCACAAAAGTTTTAGTTGAAAACAAGATACGTGAAGTGTTTAAATGCATTCTCACGAGCATACTGTTTATCTACATTCCTTACAGCAAAAGAGATATTAAACTTCTATACCTAAACATGTATAATCCTGCAAGGGAGAGGATACCTCCTGGGTCACCTCGGCTGGAGGCTGGGCTTTCAGAAACCCTTATGATTCGCATATCGGATCCGAAATTTTTTGACTGTACCGATAGATGTTTTTCATATCAGTGGGGGCTGACATGAAACTACCATACCAGACAACAACTTTCATAGATTATTCAGCAGTGCTTCAAGGATAGATGAAGAATCTATGAATGCCAACAGAGATCATTTTGATACAAGACCAAACTTCCTTCCTCCTTTCTTCTCTCCCTCCATTTGTTTTGTTTAAATATTTACATACAAACTGCCTGACCCTGAGCAAAGCTAACGTAACACAGAGAGACTTGAACTAAGCACTGAGCTTGTAAGAATCACTTTAAGGCTTTAAATCTCAGCATGCCTGAGAATAGCCTTCAGATAAGAAGTGAAGCCACAGATACAAAACACTTTGGAAAACAGCTGTACATGTCACAGTGATTCCTCTTGATGTTATCACCAAACGTGACTTTGAGATAGCCTTGATTTCTTTTCCTAATTTCCAACCAGTCCTGTTTCAGTTATTTCACAGCAGAGCCTGTACTTAGCTAAAATCTTGATAATGAAGTCCAGACCAGAAAGGAAATAGAATCTTTCAATTTCTCCCCTCTGATAGATAGAATACAACTTTAATAAACCAAATTTGTAACATTTTCAGTAAATGTGAATGTCCCTGTAATAAAAAAGTTGGCCTTTTTTGTTTGTTTGTTTTAAAAAAAAGGTGCTTCCAGTGCAGCTGGTGATTCTTTTCACCTCAGGGCTCTGCAGGACCTTTTACTTTCCACAGTAATACCATATATAGCAGGTACTGACCCCAGGTCAAATGACTGTAACGTGATTTGAATGTTGCTTTCAGGTTTGGTTTTTCCCTCTGTCCACCAAATGTCACCTGAGGTGCTTCTCCTCTTACAAACGCACTTTTTATATCATCACGTCAGATACATTAACATTTTGTGTCTCTGTGCCCATATTTACTGCTGTGTTCTAAAACTCATGTCTTCCTCCAGGTTACAGAATAACTAGCAGCCATCTCATAAATGGCCTTAAAACTATTTAAAATTACTGTTTTCTGATCTAACCTTGCCTCTCTCTTCTGTCAATTACTTCTTGATTGATTCATTAAAGTAAGAAGTGTCCCCTTTTTGACTGACATCACCTGAAGCAATATGCTCATCAACTGGAAAACAAGTTAGAAAACAGAAGACCTGACCATAAACCACAAATGCAGCAAAAGTCTTTCACTTAGAGTGAACGGAGTGATCAGTTCTGAGGCAAGAAAGTGAAAGTATTTGAAGAGACCTGTCTACAACTTTGGATGTTTGTGAGTAACAAGGAAAGAGGGGGATTTAATGGTGAAGGTTGATTATAAAAGCAAAATTAAAGAATTGGACTTGTTTACCTGATGAAGGACATAAAATTTCTCCATCAGTACATCACTGGGACAGACATCAGAACATTAGCAAAATCATATACGCTGAAGATGAGAACTGAGAAGCAAAAGCACTCACATTGTGTGTTACTAAAAGGTTCTGAATCAACAGGAAAACATGGAAGCATAAAAGATGCAGTAAGAATGCAAATACTTTTTTTTTTTCCCCCTTCCCTTTTAAAATTGGGGCTTGATGAGCTTAAGGAAGAAGCTATATGGTATACACTTGTAATATCAGGGGATTAGACATGGGCATGGTGATCAAGAAGATCCATAACAGCCCAGTGTTTCTATGAAGGAAAGACATTCAGTGTAAACCTGGGGGTTATAGAGCCAGACAAGATTATCCTATTTGGTGTGGAGTATTTGCAAGAAAAAAAAAACATACCAGGAAAGATAAAAGCCATACATTTGTAAGGATGAAAGCTTTCTGCTTAGGGGGAAATAACATGCTGACTACTTTTGGAAGAAAACAAGAGAGAGACAGAGTAATGGGAAAGCTGTTATTCCCAGAATGTTAGATGATTTTCTAAGAGGCAGGAATAGCACATGGTTTGCTCTACCATGAATGAGAGGGATCCCCAACAAAAGTGTGCCACTTCTGAAAACACAAATCATCTCCCAAAGGCTCTTACTAAGCTGTGCCATAGGTAGGCTTCATGATAGTTCTTCAGCATCACTGTTTCATCAGTGCAGCTAAGAGAAGCTTAAGACAAGCAGAAAAATGTCAACCATGGTTCAGAAAGTCCTTGCTTCAGTATACCTGTCTTAGAAAAGTACTGGATAAAATGAATTCTGAGTCCAACTGCATTTAACACCCCCCACCCCCCCCCCCCCCCCCCACCCCCCAACCAAATCCCCACAGCCTAAATATATTATCGACCGAAATGAAAAACAAAGAGGAACAGAAA